>NDGM011189627.1:0-10778 GCA_002564305.1 Octomys mimax
AAAGAAAGAAAGAAAGAAAGAAAGAAAGAAAGAAAGAAGAGAGACAGAGACAGAGACAGAAAGAGACAGAGAGACAGAGAGTTTGTTTTGTCTTTGTTTTTTGAAACATTTTGCTATGCAACCTGGGCTGACCTGCAGTTTACTGAGACCACAGAGGTGTTCATCACCCTGTATAATATTTTCTTTTTAATTGAACTGTTACACAATTATGGTTAATACAATTACTGATATATTTAAGTTTAGCTATACTATTTTAGTTCAGTTTTCTACTCATCTTTGTCTTTGTATTCATGTTTCCTTTATGTTGAATTTAATTTATTATTTTAATATAGATTTTTTTTAACTCCTGAATTGATTTTAACTTGTTTCTTTGTATGATTATAATATACATCCCTAATCTTTCACAGTCTTGCTCATGTTATATTTCATGAAAATTTTGCAACACATGGGTCATATCATTCATTCTGTATGCCTATAGTTGTTACAAGGTTTTCCATTACCCTGAAAGGTAAATGTTCTGAATATATCCTGGACAACTAAAAAGACCAAGACAGCACAACCAGAAACACTCACCAAAGAGGACTTCCAGACCTGTTTCAGAAAGTGGCAAGAATATTGGGATAAGTGTGTTTGAAGAATGAAGAGTATTTTGAGAGAGATTATGACAATATGTCTTCAAGACATGTTGAGTAAAAGGCAATATGTCTTTTACTATAATTTTTAAATAGAAGCATTCACCATATTTTTTAACACTCCTAGTATAAGTAGTGCATCTTTATTGTAAACCTCACAATAAGCTGTTATAGTTTTGTGAAAACATTCCTTTTATTTATAAGTAAGAGAAAATTATATAAATAAAAATAACATTGTTTAAAAATATGAAATATTTTCCACCTTAATCATCATTAAAGTATACATTACCCTGATATTATTTATATGAATTTTGTTGGACAACACATCTTTATAACTTTTTATATGCACAACTGAACCTCTAATCCCATTAGATGACACTTCGTTCCTTCCCCCTGGCAACCACCATTCTTCTTCCTATGTCTGTGTATGAATACTTTGGGCATCTCATAAAAGTGGAATCATAGAATGTTCATATTTCTATGACTAGCTTATATGAAGAATATAATATTCTCAAGTTTAATCCATATTGTAACATATATCAACATTTCTTTCTTTTGTGGGGCCAACTAACATTTCATTGTATTATTCCATGCCAAACTTTTTATCCATTCTTTTCTTGATGTATAAATACTGAATTGCTTCCACATCTTAGCTATCATAAATGATAGTATAATGAACAGAGATTGCAGGCATCTCTTCAAGATCCTGTTTTCATTTCATCTGTGTTCATCCCCAGAGTGGAAAAAATAATCTTTCTTGTTACTCAGATATTTTCCTGTCTTTTGTCAAATGTAAGAAATTTATAAAACTTATTTCTTTGGATATTTTGCATTATTTTTGGTATTATACTTGAACATGTGTATCACTATTTTCCATAATTTAGCAGGCCTCTGAGATTATATTGATGTTCTTCAATTTCTTTTCTTTGCATTTCACCTTAGATAATTTCCATTGGCCAGTTTTCAAGGTTAGTTACTCTTTTTTTGGTCACATCTTTTTGGTTGTTTAATATATCCATTTCAAAATGACTGTTTTCCATTTTAGAACTTCCTACTTTTTAATGCTTCCTATCCAGATATTGAAATTTATCACTCTTTATCTGATGTTTCCATTCATAGAAAACATGTTTTTATTTGTCTTATTGCAGTTTCTATTAATTCCTTTACATTTCTTATCTCTTAATTCCAGCTTATGATTCATCATGTGGTCTGCTATCACTGACTTCTTTTTTTCTTTTTATGTTAGGCAGTTTTATATTATATCCTAAATCCATCCCACTATTACTCTCTCTCTCATACCCCCATCTTTTCTTCTCATCATCCTCTTCCTCTTTTCCAGTAATAATCTTCCTTTTACTCTCATGTCATCTTTGTTTGTTTGCTGGCTTTTAGAATTCACATGTCAGAATAAACATGCAACATTTGTCTTTCTGAGCCTGACTTATTTTGCCCAGCATGATAGTCTCTAGTTCCATAGATTTTTCTGCAAATGACATAATTTCATTCTTCTTCGTGGGTCAATTATGCTCCATTATATTTGTATGTCCCATTTTAACACGTTTATCTGCTGATGGAAACCAAGGCTGGCTCCATATCTTGGCTATTTTTGAACTGTGCTGCAATAAACATGGGGAAGGAAGTATCCTTGCTGTGTACAGAATTGAATTCTTTTTGCTGTGTACCAAGTAGTAGAGCTGGATTCTACACGAGTTCTATGTTTATGTTTTTTGTTAGTAACTTTCATTTTTATTTCTATAGTGACTTGTTCATTTGCATTCCTACCACCATATAGAAAGATTCCTTTTCTCTCACCTTCAACAACTTTTACTGTTTTTATGTTCTTGATTATAGTCATACTGACTGGGTGAGATGGAATCTTCATGTAGTTTTGATAGGCATTTTCATAATGGCTAGGATGTTGGACTTTTTTATATATTTATTCATCATTTACATTTCCTTTGCCAATAGATGGATTAGGCTATGTATATGTCTATGTGCTTGTGTATTTGTGTATTTTAAGGGTTCAAACTTCTGTATTTATTCTAGATATTATTGTTATTTTCTTATCTGAGCTTGAACTGAAGACTCTATTTTTTCAGGTAGCATCGCTGACACCAATTCAGATATTGTGTCTGTTTCTGAGCTATTCTTTGTTTGTTCTGCTCATACATAATTTAGGCATTCATGCTTTAGTACTTGAAACAAGCTTGTGTATCTTCTTTATGGTTCATTTGTTTCTGGGACTCCCTAAATTCTCTACAATATTTGATCTATCTACTTCATTTTTCTGATTCCCAAAGCCAGAGCTAAGGTAAATTTGTCCCCATGTGTACTGCACAGACTGCAGTTGGTTCCAGGGGAGAATGCTAGAAGGATAGAGACTTGTTTGTTATTGGTCCCCATCTCCTCTCTGCCAAGAGAGTGTCACTTCCCTATCAGGATCTGCCTGCTCTTGTGCACTTTTCAGCACCTTCTAGTAATTGATTTTTATTTTCTTTAATTATGTGTAAATCTTATTTTTGATGCCTGATTGCCATCTAGTAGGCTCTTAGGCTGTAATTTATTCTGCATGTGTGTCTCAGCACCTATATTGTACACAACATATATAAAGGACAAAAGTATTCAGATTTTAATGCAATTTATAACCAGCACTTGATCAAAATACAGAATATTTCTGGTATTCCATAAGGTTCCTTGATACCCTCTCCTCTCAACCACAATATCAGCTTCTCAAGAAATTACCATGTGCATATTCTTCCTTTACATCTTAATCTTGTTTGTTGTTTAACTTCTTATGTCTTATTCTCTGGTTTATTTTCATCATCATTATGTAAATTATGTAGATTCATCCTTGACACAATTATTCAGTTTTCTCTGTATGTTATTGAATTGAACTATTATGAAACATTCATTATACCTTGTGAAAATTGTTATATCTTAAAATAATAAGCTAGGGTAATATTAACAGTATAAAATGTATACATGGCTTTGTATTATTCAAATGTCAAATATTAATGTCATACCAAAATTTTCTGTTTAAAAATAATGAAGGCCACTAATGTATCTCCAAAGCTGATGATAATATCGCTAGTTAAATGTTGATTTAATACACAACATAATTTATATTTTAAATGATCAATATCATATTTAATGTTTCATGGCCATATAATTATACATTATTTTCTATTGAATTTCCTTAGATAAATTTCCTTAAACAATTCAGAAAATAATTACCTGCCCATTTTATAAAGATAGACATACTTTTTAATGAAAAATAATTATGTGTTTTAGTGGATGAAATATTTTTTGCTTTTATGACACTTTATTTACTTTAAGTTTTCACTAAGAAACATACCCTATTATATGTTACTATTATGCTGTTACTAAGAAAATTGTATTATGTGTTAATATTCTATTAGTATTATTTCATATTATTATTATTATATTATATTGTGAGGCTTATGGCATACTAGGCCAGTGATAGTGAACCTTCTAGAACTTTCAGAGATAGCACACAGCCCACTGAAGCACACATGCTCCAGGTTCACCACCACTATGCTAGGAACATATTGCAGTATGGTATGAATAATAAATAGGCAGAATAACAATGGCAGAGGATAGAGAAGGGCATCACAGGGGCCATGGAGATGGCTCAGTGGAATAAGCGCTTCCCTGGCAAGCACAAAGGCCTGAGTTCAATCTCTGGTTCCACAAAAAGGAGAGAGAGAGAGACAGAGAGAGACAGAGAGAGAGAGAGAGAGAGAGAGGGAGAGGCATCATAAGCATAGGAACTCCAAAAAGTAAGACAATATCCTAGGACTCAACTAAAGTCCTATATATTTGGGCAAAAACAAGTGCTATTGTAGGTTGAAGGGCTGAATAACTGAATAGATGAAAAGCAAAGTGGTTTGTTGACCTTGTAAAAGGTGGTTTCACTCATTACATTCTTTGCCTTCTCAATAGATAACTAATTGTAAAAATGAAATGTAGGATCTTCAGAGAAGAATATCAAAAGATCAAGGTCCCTGGAAGACATAGCTTAGATCTGCACTTGTAATGTACTGTGCCAATTTCCCACTGTTTCCTTTAGACAAATATAATAAGCCCAGGAACAAAGAGAAATGGACAACATTAGGCCTTCTCTAGCAAAGAGACTGGAGTACATGAGAGACCATACAAATTCTGAACCAGGTGACAAGAAAATCCAGCAAAGGCAGAGCAACTCATTTCCAGCTCATTCTCCCAGCTCTTTCTCCTTATGAGATCAGAGACAAGGGTAGTGAAAAAGAATTCTACCAACTGTCCCTCTCCTAGGACACATAAGTTAGATGTTAGTTTAAAAGAAATCACATAATTTTATGATTTACCAAAGAGAATAGGCCAATTAAAAAAGTAAATTATTTGCCAAACAAAGTTTCTTCAAGTGGAAAATAAAAAACTATCAAATTTTTAAATTAAATTCTATATCATGGCTTCCTCAAATCACATAAACACACAGTTGCACATTAAATTCTTGTTTCCAACATTCCATGTAGCTCAGAACTCTTTCGCTGCTGTAACATTCTCTTTCAAATTATCTTGAAAACGTACCTAGAAAATTTGGACAGAGCAGCATTTTAAAGACTTTTTCCTTCACCCAAGATATTCCCTTGTACTTCAGTGGCCCGTCCTCCTCTTATAACCCAGAGTGCAATCTTTGCATTGGGCAAAGAAACAAAATATAAGTTGTCTAACAAGCCTGCTTTCACATGCCTATAGAAATTCAGAAAGAAAGAAAGCAGACTTCTGGAACTATTCACCAGCACCCTCTACTTGTAATACCATTTTTTAAATAAATCTTTTGTTTATTTATTTGGTACAGGGTCTTGCTACACATCTCAAACTCATGCTGATCCTCCTATAGTGATCATCCTGGTTCAGCCTACCCAGTGATTACAGGTGTGCACCACCACGCCTAGTTTTGGTGGCTGGCTCCATGCACCTGGAATGTGGTGTTGGGGCCTGCATGGTATGCAATACCAGGGATTGAACCCAGGTCCTGCAGTTGCTAGGCAGGCACATAGACAACCAAGCTATCTCCCCAGCCATGTAATACAATTCTTAAACTCAGAGAATGTACAGGTCACACTACTGTGTCATTATTTATATGAAAAAAGAGGGACAGAGTGATTACAGGTTAACTGCTAGCTATAAGCTAGTTATGATCTCTGGTGCACAAAATGTCCAGAAAATGTCAAAGCTGTATGGTACAGCTAGGAAGATATAACAGGGACTACTTCCAAAGTATGTGTAGGATGCAGGAAAATAACAACAGTCCAAGAGCCTAGGTCTACTAAAAGAGGCATGATGGCCATGTATTGCCTAAAGTGAACAAGAAGAGAGGGATCCGGGTGAAATTCCTGGTGGATGAATGCATCCTATAGAAATCCAACAGGAAAGAGCAATAAATAGTCTTCCTTCTCCTCTTTCTTGATTTGCTCACTAAGGCCAAAGGAGAGAGTTTGATAATATAGTCTATGTCAGCCACATTCCAGGAGGAAAAGTAGGAGGAAAAATACACAGGATGGATTTGGAGGCCAAACAGAGGATAGATAATTATTATATTCAAAAACATAACCATATACATCCAAATTAATAGAAATGGTAAACTCTACATGACCCACATATCTCTGCATAAAAAATAAGAAGGCTAGGAATAGCAAGTCCTCTAGGAGGGAGAGTGTATTGGCTTCAAAAAAAAATGTTTTTGAAAAAAAATGGAATAGGGACAGAATAGATGGGACAGATTCAGTGACTCTAGATCTAAATGTCTGGGAAGAACAAAGGCAGAGGAAGCCAGGATGGCAATAACAGCAAAACAAGTCTGTTGCCTTTTACTCCTAGAGCAAGAAATTGATGCAAAATTATCAAAACCAAAATTTCATTCAACAGGCAAAACATCCAAATAAAGATAGAAAAAGGCTGTTATGAATTTTGTTCACAATTTTGTATTTAAAAAAAACAGAAAATATATCCAATAGGAGGGAAGCTTATGAGATGAATATTAAATGACCGATTCAGATGCAATGCCTGTCTCCTTAATTTCTCACCAGTAACATAGAAATGCCTCTGCCAGTTGGGAGGTGTATCAGAATTTGTCAGTTTTCCGCCCACATGCTCTCTATTCTGTTCCTATTTTGATCTACACCATCTTCAAGCAAGCTTTCACAAATACCCAACTGCCAGCATCTATTTCTCTTTGCCAGATATCTGTACACAGGATGCAAAAGCCTGCATTCCATGCTCATTAGAACACCAAGAGCCTATGAATTTGCATCTCCCGAAGTGTCCCTGGACAAATAAAGAAGATGCACAAGGCGTGTGCACTCTGGATACCTGACTGCTGCTGAGTACAATTCTAAGTCATATTCCACAGTGTCTTCAAAGATCCCACACAGGCTTAAGCCAGTTTCCCATTATCAGTAATCACTTGGTATTGCATGTTTTCTCAATCCTCTTAAGTCTCAACTCTGCATTCTTCTACTAGATTTTCCTGAAATGTCTCCAACAAAACCACCTTCACATAAACTCTACTCCTCAGTTCACAAGCCTTCAGACTATGGGAAAAGTCAGCACCCAGAGGAAAGGGCAGTAATAAACCACTGGAGACAGAAATGATGATTTTTTATTTTGAAAGTTTTTTGCTAATACCAGTTTGTTTCTTCTTTGTGAAAGGGGGAAAAACTAAGCCATGTATTTTTATAAGGAAAAAGTTTACATCTAAAGTTTATAATATGTCATTAATTCAAAACCAAAAATGCACTTTATATTATTGGTGGGAGCCACAAAAGCTGGAAAATTGGTTAAATGTATGAAAGCAGGACTAGGGCTCAGTGCCTGAAGCAGTCGATCAGTCCTCGATAAGCATCCTGACCTGTTAATGTCAGCTATTAGTCATAGGCATCTTTGTATCACATGATACTAATTTTGCAAAGGTATAAATAAATGTCCATATTGTTGCTGAGGGGGAGATCATTTTTCCAACTAGGCAGATGAGTCATCACCTGACGCAGCTCTTGTCTTCTTGTCCATATTTCTTCCTTCTTGCCACTGTTTCTCCCTGGGTACAACGGATCACAATGAGAGACCAATGGATCCCTACATGTGGTGCCTGATCAGGACATCCAGTACAAGGTAAGTGTGGGCAGCGAAAACACTTCCAAAGAGTGTGCATAAGGGAGGAAAGTGATTGGTTAGAGCCAGTCTTCATGCAGTAAAGGCCTACATTGGTACTGGCACATTAAGTATGAAACTTGGGGAAACAGGCTCATTTGGAGCAGAGGGAAAAGCAATCTTAAAGAGAGAAATATGTTTGAAAGAAGCCAAAAAGGAAAATGTTATATTTAGTTAAAAATGGGACAAACAGAGCCTCTCAAGGATCATAGTCTATATGTACGATGTTGAAGTAGTTGTGGCATGCTTGATCCTTGTATTTATTTTTGTTTTCTGGATTATGGTTAGAAGGGGTTTTCCAAACACAAAGAATTTAGCTCACAGCTTTCCTTTAAAATCAAGTCCCAAGCATTAGCAGGATGAGGAGGAGGGAGCAATGGTATCCAAAAAGATAGAACTTGAACTGTCTGGCCTTGCTCACCAAATAAGGAAGGTGCTATGCAGGACAATGGGGATTCTTACCCACCAGAGAAGCCTTTCCCCCAAAAATTTCATTTCTCAACACTCAATGGTTTTTATGGAGCCACAGGCTGCAACCCAAGCCATGGAAGCTCAGAGAAATTTCATTAAGTCATAGATCAGAACTTTCACATCTGGGTAAGTAGATCCATTTTCTTTATCTGTCTTGCAATTGGCATTTTAAAATGACAGAATGGCATTTTAAAAGCAGGGAGTCAATAGAGGACTTTCAACATACTTTCCCTGTTTCTGAAGTTCAAGTCCATAATAATCCAGAACAAATTGTGTGTCTTCATGAATCAGTACCTTTTAAAACCTTAAAAGAACTAAAACAAGCTGTTGCCACTTATGGCTCTACTGCTGCCTTTACCTTGTATTTAGTGGAAACGCTAGGACAGCAGATTATTTCCCCCAAAGATTGAAGAGCAATAGATGTAGCATGTTTGAATCTGGAAGATTATTTATGGTGGAAAGAAAATTTCTTTGAATATTGCATGGTCCAGGCAGCATAAAATGCTGTTCACAGTTTAGCCATTACAAAAGATATGCTAATAAGGGAGGGTGTTTTTGTTAGCACAGTCAACTGACCTTTGCATTGCAAATATATGAGCAAACTAAGACAGCTGTCATTAGGTCCTGCAGGAAACTTCCTTCAAAGGATGAGACATCCCTTAATTTGGCTTCCATTGGACAGGGCCCTTATGAACATTTTCAAGATTTCACTACACATTTATTACAAGCTAGTGAGAGAGCTATAAGTGACAAAGAAGCTAGCAAATTAATAGTTCAATAATTGGCCTTCAAAAATTCAAATCAGTGATGTAAAGAGATTTTAAGAGGCAACAAAAAGTGGGCTGTACTACCTGAGATGATTTGGATTTGTGTAGATATTGGTTCCTCATATGTCCAGGGAGCTGCCTTGGCAGCAGCTACTGCTCAGATTATTCATCCACAGGCTAGAAGAAAGGGGAAAAAAACAAGGCTGTTTGTTCCCATTGTGGAGATGAGGGACATTTAGGCCAAAACTGTTCTGCCGCACCAAAGATAACACAGCCATTATCTGTCTCTTCAATAAAACCTTCCAGTCCATGTAGGAGATGTAGACAAAGGTAATATTGGACAAGTGAATATAGGTCTAAAGCTGATGTGGAAGGCCTACTGATTCAGGGAAACTTTCAATGGGGCCCACCTCCGCCCCATCAAATAATGGAGACACTTTCCCTTCCCCCACCACATGCATCTCTGACCTCTAGTGAGCAACAGCCTACAGTGGAGGCGTGGACCAACAGTTTCTTCTCCAGATTCCTATTAACTCCTGAAGCGGGGTCCCAAATTATTCCTGCTGGAGTCTATGGACCTATGCCTCAGGGGACAGTGTGAATCTTGCTAGGCTGCACCAGTCTCATTTTAAAAGATCTCCAGGTCTTGTCTGGTATCATCGATACTGATTATACAGGAGAAATCAAGGTTATCATTCTATCCACCCAAACCATTATTTAAATCACTTCACACTTCACACGCTCAATTTGTCATTCTTTGATAAAAATTTTAAAATTATTAAAAAGAAATATTGGGTTCAAAAAAATAAAATTAATTAAAAGAGAAATATTTTAAAGCGCTTTTCAAATGCAAGTGTGGATGGCCTCCAGATAAGGCAGCTAGGTTACCCACCTGGAGAGATACAAAGGGTCATTCTCCCAGGAAAAGAACTTAGCAGAAAGACAGGAACATAGAGTGGTTCTCCCTTTACAATTGACACTAAAAGAAGTTCTTACATTTTCCCCTTAACATGATTAGATTAAAAGGCTGTTTCCACCCTAAAGATAAAAAGTGTGCACAAAAAAAAGAAAAAATCAAATTTCCTAAGATTTACAATGATAGGAATATTTTAAAAGGTTATTTAAAATCTTTTAATTCCTGACAACTTTCATTGCTTGTTTTATGGTATTAAATTAAAATTGTTATAAAAAGTTTTGATATCGTTACAAACAAACATAGAGGGTTGGAGTGCAATCTAAATAAGCACCAAGCTTTAAACAGTCACTTTAGTTTGACACCCCATTTAAATAATGAAAGACTTACTGGTGGCCTCCAAAGGGGCAACAAACTATGATAATTTCTTCATATTTGGGGCAAATTATCCAACAAAGACTGTTCAGATCCAAGTTAAACATCTTATAACCCCTAAATGATTTTCAGACTTTACTTAGTAATATTAATTGGTTCCACCCAGCTCCTAAGCTAACTACTTGTGAATTTAGTCCCTCTTTGACATTCTCAAGGTAAACTCAACCCCTACTTCTAAAAGAATACACAAGAGGCTAAAACTGCCTTTGATAAAGTTAATCAGGCTCTTTCTAATGCTCACCTCTTTAGAGTTGACCCATCTTTGCCAACATATTTAATTATTTTCCCCTTGGGGCTGGCGAGATGGCTCAGTGGTCTGAAGCACCTACTTGGAACAAGCTGAACTAA
>NDGM011189632.1:0-11151 GCA_002564305.1 Octomys mimax
TGGGAGGCTGTAAACAGGCAGATCACTATGAGTCCGATCTAGTAGTGAGACACTGAACACCCTATAGATCCTGCCCTAAAAATAAAGTGACAGGAAAAGCATATTCCTCCTCAGCCTCTGCCATGAGAAGCAACTCGCTGGCCACCGCGATGCCCTCCCAGGACAGGACACCTAAGCCGACATTTTTGGGAGATGCATAACAACCAAACTGCAACCCAAAGGAAAGTAGTCCTACAAGGACTGGCAGGCTGAGGGCCCGATGAGAACTGTGAAGGGAGCCGCGACCTGAGACGGCCATTGAGACTGGACGTGGTGAGGCATGGGTGTAATCCCAGTACTTGGGAGGCTGAAAACATGAGAATCACTATGAGTGCAATCTACGTAGCGAGACCCTATACACCCTGTAGACCCTGTACTAAATTCATCTAAAAAATTACATTATGCCCCACAAAATAAGAAATAAAAAGGTAAGTTCTTAGCCCATATTTACCTGGATAGAAACATACAGCATGTGTCTATCATCCGATCTAAACTACTGGTAGTAACTGCAATAGCCAAGGACATCTCCCCCATACATAAGGAACCGTTCCTCCTCTGTACTGACACTCGAAGCGCACTGGCTTTTCAGCGCAATTCTGTTTTAGATGAGAGTATCAGAGGAGGTGCCGATTGTGCTGTGGGGTGTCCAGGAGTGCCACACAGTTCCGCATGGTCATCCCTGTTCTCAACATCCCTAGGAAGTTCCCTCTCAAGTGGGGAACTTTATTAGTAGGCTCTGAAATCATATGTCTTTTTACCAATGATTTTAAAAGAAAAACGCAAGCCTCAGAAATAATCTATAGCTTCTAGAAAGTTCTTATTTTTGTAGAGAACACTGGTCTGTTATTGTGGACGTGTGCTTTGAAAGAAGCACTGGCATGGAGGGAGGAGGCCAACAATGAGTGCAGCCCTCTCCACGGAGGGCGAGACCAACAGAGGCCCCAGAGAAGAAGACACAGGGACTTCTGTCACGCTAAGACAGCGATCTAGGAGAATCCCGTGCACGTGTCGGGGAGGACAGTGAACAGAGAAGCTGGGCGAGCAGGAGAGCCAGAGCCTCCTGTGGCAACCAGGGGCCTCAGCAAGGGGGGACCGTGGGCCCCTGGGCAGGGAGCTGGCGCCACCCTGCGGAGTGTGCAGGGCAGGGCAAGGGAGTGATGGAGGTTACCTTGAAGTAGAGGATGTCACTGTGTGGTGGCCCCACCTGAGAAAGGGTGATTCTGGCCACTCCCTCACCAGGCAAAGAACTAGAGGTGGGTGAGGTCCTTTCAATATAGTATGAAAAAGTGGCAAAAAAATGGTACATTTCAAAGACAAAGGATTTTCACTTTTGGTCTCTTAGACAAATCCTGCGTGTGGCACCTGCTAGCTACTATTTAAGTAGACCCCAAAGTCAATGCCGTTCGTTTTCAACTCTGCTCTCACACCAATCTTCATGTGAAGGCTCCAGCCCATTTCCCACTTCTTGCAACTCCCTGCAGAATAAGCAGATGGCTAGGGTAAGGTCGGGGAGACCACAGAGGGTCTCCCTAGGCAGGGAGTGGTGGTCACTAAAGCCCAGTACTTCATCGCAGGGAGACCTGAAGAATCAGAAACAGTCAACTCCTTGACCAGGTCTGAAGCAGCCTTCCTGGTGCTAGGAGAGCCTCGATGTCTGCATCAGCAAAAGCCGCTGAACATGACCAAGGTAACAGCTAACTGCACTTGTGCCCTTTGAAAGTGATGAATTGCACAGTCAAGAAAAAAATCCTGGCAAATTGTCTGATCAAAGAAAATCCATTGCCATAAGAATTAATATGCAAAGCTCCCGCGACGAAGATTTGTGTTTGGATTTGAGAAAACAGATTATATATTTGTAAGCAAAGCAAACAGCCTTTGCCAGTCAGGGGACACATACGTAGAGGAGAAATGGAATGGGAAGTTCCCAGCTCAGAATCAGGACCCAAGCGACCCCTTGGGAGGGTTACAGGAAACCACCCCTTGGCTCGTAAAGATGAGTGCAGAAGCTGCAAGTGTATGTCAGAGCTAGAGCACCTGCCTAGAATTCAAGCAGGCCCTGGGCTCAATCCCCAGAACCACAGAAAAATCAATGGGGAAAATCACCAGAGGAGACTCCTGAAATGCATGGCTGGCCTTACATAAGACTAAGGCAGGGCCGAGGAGGCAGCTCAGTGCCTAAGCGCCTGCCCAGCACACGCAAGGCGCTGCGTTCCGTTTCCAGTACAGAAGGAAGGTTAAAGCACAGCAATACCCATCTTCATATTATTCTAACTTGGGGGGCAAAGACCTCACAATAACAGAATAAAGCTACAAATCAAAAAAGAAAACAAAAATCTACAACAATGTGGAAATTAAACTGTTTAATTAATTTAAATTAATCATTAATGGATCATAGAAAATACATTAAGACATACAAAAATGAAGCGATTTTTACTAAGGAATACAGAGAAAGCGGTACTAAGAAGGAAATGTAAAGATATAAACAAATTTAAAAGAAAATATAAATAAACCAACAGTGTAAATTTAGTTAAGCAGAAAATGGCAAGACAAGCTGCACCTGAGCAAGCAAGCGGAAGCAGACAATGAGGAACAGACAAGCACAACGCCTCGTTGAGAAAATCAACGACACAAAGTTCTTCGAAAAGATCAACCAAATCAACTAACTCTTAACTACTTTGATTTCAAAAGAAAGAATTTACAAATAATTAAATCTTAAGTAAAAAAGGAGACATAGAAATTAACCTACTGACATGAACGCGTACCCTGCAGCTGGCAGCACGCAGCGCCCTGCACGCATGGGAGGCTTTCTGGAAATGCTCCGCCCTCCGAGACAGGGTCAGGACGACGCAGGAACCTCGGAAGACCTTCGCTACTAAGGAGACCGTATCTGAGCCCAGAGCCTCCAGGACACACATCTAGCACCAGATGCCTTCCCAGAAAATTCTAGCGAACTTTGAAAAAGAGAGTCATTGTCAATCTCCACAATCCTTGAAATACCAAAAAAGGAGGAACGTTTCCTAACTCAGTATATTAGGCCAGGATCTTTCTGATACAAAAATGAGACAAAGAGCCTACAAAAAAAGAAAACTACAAACCAATATCCTTTATGAATATTGCTGTAAAAATCCTAAAGGAAATAGTAATCAAACCATATCCAACAATACATCACAAGAATTATGGGTCATAAGCAAATGGGACTGATTCATAGAAAGTTACAAGAAATTAACATATAAAAACTAATTAACTCAATATAACACAGTGACAAAATTAAGGGGGAAAGCATCACATGACTGTTTCAATTCATACAGCAAAGCAGTAGACACAATTCAAAACTTCATGTTAAAAACTAGGAATGAAGATGAGGACTTCAAATTAAAAATCACACAGCAAATATAACAGTGAAGAACAGACATTTTCTCTGCTGTCACTAAACAGACAAGGATGCCCACCTGCTTCTGTTCATTGCAGTGCCAGTATTTCTAGCCAAAGTAGTTATTAAAGAAATAAAAAAACCTCAAAATGCATACAAAGGAAACCTCAAGACAACAATAGGATTCCAAATGGCACCAGTCAAATGACTATCATCAAGAATAGACAAAAGTAAACCAATGAACGTTAGCAAGGATGCAGGGGGATAGAAACCCTTCTACCATGCTCCCGGGAACACGGCAATCAGTATGGAGGCTCCTCAAAACATCGACACAGCCCCCATATAGTCAGCCACACCACTTCTTGGCCTGCATCCAAACCAATTAATGTCCACATACAATACAGGACCCTACTTACGCACGCACACCAGGGCAAAGTCCCCAACAACCAAGACGTGGAGCCAGCCTACACACCTGTCTGCAGACGAATGGAAAAGGAAGACATGACAAATAAACACAATGGACTGTTAGTCTGCCATACGGAAGAAACAATTTTTGTCATTTGCAGGAAAATGGATGGATCTGAAGACCACAGGATTGAGCAGATTTACCCAGACTGAGGGACAACTATTGCATCCTTTCCCTAATGTAAAAAAGCTGGTGTGTGAAAGTAGAAAGGAAACTCCTGCTCCACAAGGCAAGGGAACAGTCGGAATAGGGAGTGAGGTGAGTGTCAAGAAGGCAGACAGGAGCCCAAGTGTGTCACGCACACCGCAACCCCCACGGGAAAGTGGCGGGAAGGCAGCACAAGGGGAGGATGGGGACCAGCGGATGACAAGTGACCAGAGTTTGCCTTGTGATACAGAGGTCTGTGAAGGAAACCAACTACCTGCACAACCGAGGAAAAGGCTGAAGAAAGAGTCACTTTTTAGAAGTATACAAACTAGAAGGAAAAGAACAAAATTCTCTTTCCATAAATAACCAGAATGTACATTTTAAAATGTTCTAAAGATTACAAATGCACACAATCAGAACAAATGAATTCAGTACGTGCTACAACTACTGAAAGAAAACATGGGGGCCAGGGACATAGTTCAGTGGTCTGAGCGCCTGGCTGGCAAGCACGAGGACCTGAGTTCGTGCCTCCATAGCACACGTTGTGCCGCCCTGGAACTGTGCGTCTGTGTGTACCTCAAGGTTGAGCCCAGGCCCTTCTTAGCTACATTTCCAGCCTGCCTATTTACTTATTTATTTATCTATTTGCTGCTTAATTGAAAGTCTTGCTGAATTGCTCATGGTGGGTGCAAAACTGCAATCGAGTGCTAGGATCACGGTGTGTCTCACCGCCTCTAGCTTAACTGTTTTTTTTGCAGAACCGGGGAATTGAACTCTGGCCCTTGCACTTGCCAGGGAAGCGCTTATTCCACTGAGCCATCTCCCCGGGCCCTAGCTTAACATATTTTGATACACAAAAGCATTTAGTTTTAGTGTGTTCCAGCTTACGCCCTTGCTTTGTTGATGCCTAGACTACATCATCATAGTTTAGTAACTATCGTCCAGCCTACTGCCCTGATGCTTCTTCCCTGATGTCTTCTAATTTTATTATCTATCTATCTATCTATCTATCTATCTATCTATCTAGCACAGGGTCTCACTACACAACTCAGACTCTAGTGAGCTCCTGTCTCAGCCTCCCCAGTGCTGGGATTACAGGCCTGCACCGCCCAGGGTTCCAGGGTGGCACAACATGTGGTACGGAGGCGCGAACTCGGGCTTCCCAGCTTGGGTCAACGTGGTGGGTCTCAAAGATGTTCTGCTGAGTACAACACGCAATTACAGACAGGCAGACTGCTCTGTGTGATGCCCCAGCTTCATATGCGTGGAAGCTGTGGCTCCAGGCAGAATGGAGGCCTCCTTCTCCTTGCTCCCTGCCCAGGGGACCAGGCCAGGTCCAGGATGGCCCAGCGATGGCCCACACCCGGATGCCCTGCCGCCCCGACCTCTGGCCTGTGTCAGTCCCTCCACAGGACCCACCTGGGCTGCACATGTGATTCCCCCTGGGGAACCTGTTATGCTTTGTGTCTAGTTATTCTCCAAAGACTCATGCAGTCATGGGGCCAACTTCTGAAGTTTGCAATTAACTCATGATCCACTAGGTGTAAGTGCTGCTGGGATTACGGCCGTGAGTAGTGCACCCAGCCTGGGGCAGACAGCCTGCATGCAATAGGGAGATGGACTTGCCCTCCAGTACCACTGCTGCTGCTGCTCGTCCCTTTACTCTCTGCTCTTTGCTGTCACCATGAATGGTTGCTCTCTGCCATGTGCTGCTCTGCCTTAGAGCCAGCTGAGTATGGACTGAGGCCTCCACTAACTGTGAGCTACAGAAACCTTTCCTTCCTTAACTTTGGGTGTCAGGTGTCTTGTCCCAGCAATGAGGGAGAGGAAAGTAACTCAGACAGGTCCACGCTGCCTGGAACACCACCAACTCATGGGTTGATTCCCAGAGCAGAGGAAAAGCAAGCTCTGAGGAACCACCAGCGTCCAATGACCTGCACAGGAGACATCCACTTTGGTTTGAACAGTCCACAGGCCCCACCAGCAGTCCACAACACTCTAAGAACCCAAGAAACACACCTGCCAGGCACTCAGCAGAGAGGCAGCCTGCTCTGCTCTGTCGGGACACTCACTCCCTCGATGCGTGGCTTCCCTACTCCCGCAGGAGAAGCATGTGCACCCTCCGGCCAGGGCAGGCCCGGGGCTGTGAGCTTCAAGCTCAGAGCCACAACACTTGTGCACATGCCATGTGTCTTGCCAGGTCTCAGGTGCAGTCTGCCTGCACCGAGACACTCAACTGAACACACCGTCACCTGCCTCGTCCTCTCCAGGTGGGGCCACTGCCGTTCATTCAGGGAGAGGGTGACAGCTGCATGCCCTCCCCACGAGCTGCTGGCTCTGAGAAGGCCTCCTGCTCTACGACGGGTCTCCTCTGCTCTTCAGGGTGAGCAGGCGCATGTGTTTCATGTATTCTTGATCCTGCTGAACTGAGCACCACGCCTGGGGGTCCGGGCAGCTTGCTTAGTCCGCTCCCCACGTGGTTTCCTGGGTCACTGTGAGCTGCAGTCACACAGGCTCTCGCGTGTGACCTGGTGTGTGCACTTGCATGTTTCTTGGCCAGGTACGCTGAAATTCAGGGGCATCCTGGAGCAGAGCAGGGTTAGGAGCCCACGTCCACAGAGCTCCTCCCAGACAGCCTGGTTAGGCGTTTTCTGTTTTGCTGCCTCCTCTTCCCCACACCTGCAGCTTTCTCCTCTTTCCCTCTTTTGGTTTCAGCGTCGAAATTCAGTCTTCTCAAGCTCTAGCGGCTTTGTTTGCTGGGAAGGGCTCGCTGGGCGCCAGCTTTGGGGGTACGGTTGAGGTGCACACACCTGGACGTGGTGCTTCCCTCTGGCCTATTTGAATCTACTTTTGTTGATCAAAACATTTCCCAACGTTATTTTGTAGAGTGTAAATTTGAAAAATAATTGGTTTGGCTACTTCTTATGATCCTCAACTTCAGACTCCCCAGCCTCTTAAATATTTAATTACAAATACCTGCTTGTTTTGTTTTGGAGGAAACATTTTAATTTTAAGATATTATAATTTAAGCCCTTTCTTTTCTCCTTTTCCTCACCTTTCTCCTCCTCTTATTGCTTAAAAATAAACACTCATCACTGCAGGCTGAAAGCTCAAGATCAAGGCGCCTGCAGCTTGTCTCCTCACATGGAAGAGAGCAGAAGGGAAAATACCAGTTATGTGGTATCTGTCACTCCGCCCAGTTTTTTTTTAATTGAAATTAAACCTGCCATCCAAAGTTTCCATGCCTCCCAGTAATGCCACAAACTCAGAGTCCATCCATAGGTGAATCCACAGATGCAATGAGAACCCCAAGATTCAATCCTTTTCCCAAAGGCCCGACCTTGATCACACACTCCTTTGGGGGAAGACTGTAGATGTACACCATAGCATCGAATGTGTACATCACCCATCTCTGAAGCCCTCTCACTTTCCCAAACTGATGCTCCTTTGCCCATTAAGCACTAACAGCCCTTCCTCCCCAGCCCTTGAAAGCAACCATTCTGCTATCTCTCTGAATTTGGCTGCACTAGTTTTTCCTATCAAGGGAATCAAAGAGTGTTTTTCTTTTAACGGCCTGCGAGCAGTACAAGGATACACACCCTAGAAGTACGTTATCCAGTCTCTTCCCTGACCATGCGGCCTACAGGTATTTGATCTCCCTTCTAAGTTATCACCCATCAAAAATCAATCACCCATCACCATATACTTGGACCACTGTGACTTGGAATCCCTCACCATTTGGTCGGCCCTGAAGTAAGCACACATTTAAGTTTTTATCTGTCATGTCTTCCACTCCTAGTGCCAACCTCTGAATCCCTCGTAATGGTTAGAAGGGACTATGGCAAAGACAACCCAGTTTCAATGACCTCAAACAATCAGCGTTGCTTCTGCATGACTCTACGTTGTGCACAGCAGGTCGGTGAGGGCGCAACACTGCCAGCCCTCCTGTGGATTTGACTCGCTGTGGGCAGATAACTCAGCAGGGCAGATGACAAGAGCACTTTGAGAGGCCTCACGATCCACTCAGTTCGGGCCTAGAGGTGACTCCCATCATTTCTACAGAAAATTTACGACCTCCTCTAGCCAGGTGGCCATGCCCAGTCAGAATCCAACCTCAGGTCAGGAAGTACAACTGTAACAGTGGTCAGAAATTGGAGAGCTGCAAGTAGTGGAAAAGAGTAGTGGTATTGCTACAATCAGCAGGAAAGTTTGATGACCAAATGTACTTCCGTGCATTTGTAGGTTGAATGTTAAGATGGACTCACCAACTCAGACAAGACCTGGCAGGGAACCGCATTTCTGTCTATATGCTGAATAACTATACTGAGTTACTGAGCCTCTCTGTACTAGTTTTCTCACCTGTAAGTTGCACAATAATGTTTCTCTCCAGGATACGTATGCAGATACAACTAGATCTTATAGATACACAGTACACTAAGTATGAAAAACATGCTTTGTTCTCATTTTCTATTTCTTGGCCATACATTCAGCTGCTTATTGCTGCATCTACGTGAGAGTATCCAATGCATTTGTCCCAAGAGCAGTTCCTTTAATTCCATTATTACTAGTCTCTAGTCTAAGTTCTGCATGCCTGTGGTGGTTCTTTCTTTTGCTGTAAAATGTCATTTTGAAGCTCCTCAAATATTTCATTACTACTTGCCTTCATTCTTGGGTGGTCCATTCAACTAGAAGCAGAGATCGGTGCTACATTCGGTATACATGGTGGGCCTCGGTGCGTCCCAGGACTCCAGCACCCGACCCAGCCTCACAGCCTGTGGGACCTACCACAGCATGCTGACGGTTCCTGTCACCACATGCTGCACAGTGACACAACCCCCGTCTCAGGGACACAGCCTTTGAGCTAACAAGGTTATCTCTTCACCTATCTTTGAATTTCTTTTTATTGTCAGACAAAGCCTGTAAAAATGAATGGCAAATTTCATCCAGTTGAATCTCACTGTGGTGAAAAAGGTAACAATCAAATGAAGCTTTTTAGGAAATGCAACTGGGTGCTGTTATTAAAAGCCAACGTCTTATGAACATTTGTGGAAAATAAGCCCACACTGAGCAGTAAGCAAGGCTAAAGAATACTATTAGAATGAACTGAGATTTTTAGGAAGGAGTAAGTATAATTAGGATGAAAATGTAATTAGAAAGCATCGAATAGGTAGTCTCAGCAGCACTGTTGAAAAGGAGAAAACAAGGTAGGGCAAGCTTTGGAATACTGAATATTTTTCATAGGAAGAACAGCTCTCCAGGGCAGGGAGACAGCTCCCACCCACCCCGTCCAAGCACAAGACCAGCACTGTGGCCCAAGCCTACCCAACGATCTGCAGCCTGCTCCTGCTGCAGGCTTCCCCGGGTGTTCTCTACTCCTCTCGGCACCAGGCCTGTTACGCACTTGAGGCCTACTCACACACTGCAGGACGAATACACTGCTGAGTTTCTGGGTTGTGACATCCAGTGTTGAGGAGGGCTCTACCTATAAGTAGTAACTAACACTCTCCTTGTTCTCCTCTTCCTGTCTTTTTCATAGCAGAACAATAATATAATGGTAGTGGTAGTAATAATATTTCACTAGAATCTGTCCTTATTCATAGCACTTGTTTTGAAACATAAGTAGACAATAGATTTTTCCAGGTTCTTTTCCACTAAGGAACTCAAGATAGAGCAATAAAAATACAACCCATCCCAGGCATATATGAGGAAAACAGTCAATTTAATATGAAGGGGGAAATAAAAAGAATAGTGACAGATCCTCTTTCTGAACCAAACTTTTTCCATTCTCCCACCTGAGCTATTGGCCATGTCCCCAAGAATCTTGCTAAGGGAGGTCAGGTAACCCCGTACACCCTCCTTGGCCCGATGACTAATGAAGTCCTCACATCTCCCCACCCTCTGGGTTACTGCGATCAGTTGGACCAGACTTCAGGAGATACCCTGTTAGATAAGCTGAGTCACTCTGCCTTAATCTCCACGTCACTTCTTACTTTCCATGTACCGACCCCCTCCCCCCTGCTCTCTGGTATAAAATTCTACTTGTTATATGTGGATATGGGCTCAGTTCTGTGTTTGCCAGCTTTCCGTGGCTAGGACACAACACAAGAGGTGCATTTGGCACACACTCGTACAGGTCCAGCCCATGGGCAGCTGGCTCTAAGGCAGAGAAACCACGGCAGAGGGTGGGGGAGCACAGTTGTGTGTCTCCTCAAATCCAGAAAGCAGCATAAAAGAAAAAGAAGGGCCAGCCAAATAGCTCAGTGGATTAAAGAGCCTGCAACCTGCACAGGGGCTGGGGGTTTGATCCCTGGGCCTGTAGTGCTGGCCCTGCCCCTGAGGACTTGCTGAGATGGCTACTGAGACTGAGCGTGGTGGCGCGTGGCTGTAATCCCAGCTCAGGAGGCTGTAAACAGGTGTATCACTGCGAATTCCATCTAGTAGTGAGACCCTGAACACCCTGTAGACCCTTTCCTAAAATACAAAAAAAAAAAAAAGAAAAAAAGAAAAGAAAACAGAAAGAGAGAAAGAGATCAAGAAGACAACACTCTTTCAGGGCAATGTCTCCCATGACCCACTTGGTCAACCAGGTTCTGCCTCCTTGTATTCCACCAAGCTGATGAAAATCAGTGGTCTCATACTCCACCCCTCACAATGCCATCACTGAACATCGAAGTACTGGGAACCCAGCCTTGGTACATATGTCTTTTTGAGATACTACATATTTAAACAATATAATTGTGTCCTGGTCTATTTTTTGCTACTTTGACAGGTCCTGAGCAAGACTTTCTTTAACATATTATTGTTCAGGTTTAGTTTTTGTTTAAAATATCAACACCAAGTTCTACTTTAAGATTTGTTATGTCACTGCTCTGGTGTAAAAATAGAGAACTTTAAAAGTTGTATTCTATTAATAAATGCATGAAATCTTTTTTGAAATACTGATTAAAATAAATGTTTACAACCACACCCAGACATATAATAATCAACACCCCAGAAATTCAGCACAGGAACAGTATACTAAAAGCCGCTAAAGAAAAGAAAAATCACATTTAAAGGGAAGTCCATAAGAATAACAGCAGATTTCTCTTCACAAACCGTCAAGTCAAGAAGAGCATGGAGCAAAGTACTT
>NDGM011189638.1:0-13008 GCA_002564305.1 Octomys mimax
ATATTGATCCTCATTTTCTTTCAAGGCTCCTTTATTCCTGAAACTTCTGGAGAGCTCATGGACTAAACTACAAATCTGTTTTCAGATGTCCTATCTCTGAACGGCAGCTATGATGTAAATCAGCTGTTCTGGGGATGAGTTGTACTGACATGCACGGACATTAGCGGTGGCATGACTTGTCCTGTGGGCCCAGTATTGCAATCAATCCAGGCTGCAGGTGTTCCAGTTAACCATGGCTATAGAACTCCATTTTGTGGGGTTTTTTTGTTTTTGGTTTTTTTTTTTCATTGTGCTAGTTTTTCTTTCTTATAGAGACACAAATGTCTAAGCCAGAAAGGATTGTTTAAGGCCTGTGGAAACAGCAATTTTATCTATTTTATCATGTTTCCTGCTGGGAAAAGTCAAAGATTTTCTGAACAAGAAAAATGTAGACCTCATTAAAGTTGGTTATTTACAAACTGTAGTTAATGTTTTCTCTGAGCCCTTGCACATGTCATTCCTTCCTCTTCATTATTTTTGTCATTATTGGACATGATGCATGTCACTGAGTTCCCCAAAGCCGGGCTGCTTTTCCTTTTCTCTCCATCAAGGCCTGTGGATTTAAAAGGTTTGTTCTAACTGAATGTAACTTTCTCTGGTAAACCCATTTGAATTATCCACTTGCCTCTTTGCAAATTCTTCAATACTTGTTCAATGACTCTGCAAACAAATATAGTTTATGTAACTATTGGCGAATTTAAAACTGAATCTATGCCTTTGCATTATAGATAGTCTATATGGCAGCAGAGCCCTTGTCCTCATTAAAAGGCCTACGATGATGGATATTTTGGAAATGTGGGCAATCGGAATGACATAGCAAAGGTAGCTCTTTCCCAGGCAGATGAAGCCTGACGTCGGGGGCATTAGGCTTATGCAGCCCTACAATATTGGTGTCCTGGTATAGGCCAGTGAGATGCTGAGAATAGAGCCACACTTGAGTTTTTCAGCTTCTCAGCTGAGGGTTCTAAAATTCATTGCTTAGGACTTTATGAAGAATCTAGAATGTTCTGTGCTGTTTAGCCAGAATCCTATACTGCCACTTCTGGACAATGGTTCTCTAGGATTTCCAGACAAGAGGGGAAAAGTGGCAAATCGAAGCACAGTAATAGTTTAACACTACTACAAAGACGTAGCTTTAACCCCCAAGACCCAAAATGTATCAGGGTAATTGCTACTGAACTAAATACTTTTAACTTAGATAGTACTGAATAAGTTCAGATCATAAAGCTTGCTCAGTGAACACTGTACCAAGGAAAAAATTAGTAAATCCTTGAGAAAAATTAGGGAACCTTGGTCTACTCTAAATGTTTTAGTGTCATGTAACTAAAACCAAAGGTTAACAACTTTTTTTTTCTATAAAGGTGCCAGTGAGTAAATCTATTTGCCTTTGCTGATCACACATATAATGTTTCTTATTACAGTCATCTCATCATATGTGCAAATAATTGGTTCTAGGACCTTCCTCAGATATCAAAATCTGCAGATGCTCAAATCCCTTGCATATAAACTACAAACATTCTTCTGTATGCTTTAAAATCATTTCCAAGAAACTTATTCCTACTACCATATAGATGCTATGCAAAGAATTATTCTATATTGTTTAGTGAATAATGAAAAAAGTATGTGTGTGTTGAACGCACATGCAAGGTGTTTTTCCTCCCCAAGTTTTTAAATTTGTGGTTCAATGGAATGTGCAGATCGATCCCTGGGGTATGGAAGGCTGACCGTCTCTGACTCTGCCATTGTTGCCCAATAGCAGTCAATGAAAAATGAGTGGCTGTGGCTGTATACCAATAAAACTATATTTACAGAATCAAGCACAGGGCAGGATTTGGCCCATGTGCCATGGTTTGCTGACTCCTTGGCTTGCTATAGGACCATACAGTGCTCCATTGAATTTTAGGCCTTTCATACCCAGGGTAGCCTGGACAGCACTGGAGAATTGAACTTGAGGCAGCAGCAAGAGAGTGTTTTCCCCAGATGCTGTGCATCAAGCTGGCTGAAGCTGTCCTGAGCCTTTTCCCTGGGAAGAAAACAGGGTGTACAAAGAATGAGGGAGGGAGAGCTGAACGTTCTCAGATCCCAGATCACCTTTCACTTTAGCTAGCATGAGCCCCAAAGTAGAGCATACTTGACCTTTTCAGGAAGACCTGGCACTTGAGCAAATGCCCTTTTTAATGGCCCAGAGTTTCATGGGTCCATAGCTGAAACTCCTCCCTTTGAGGGACAGATTTTTGACATGAGAGCAAGAGGAGCAAGAAAAGCAAAGAGGATCCTGAAAAACCTACACTAAAAGGACTATAGAAATCTGTGAGGAAAAGGCAGCTGGGATCATTTATTGACCTCAGCCAGAAAGTGACTTCTGAAAAAAATGTAAGTTGACTTCTGGAGCCTTTGGTCTGTATCCAGTATTGCTCTCTTCATTGCCATAAAATTCACCTCTTCTCTTGGGTGTGGCCACACATTTTACTATTGCATGAAAAAAAGCTCATTCATTAACTGAATGCTAGATTGAACACATACATGAGCAAGGCTAGCAGAGAGACTTGGCATTTCAGGGACTCCCACATTTCCTCCTGCGATAAATGGTGCCTCTTTGCTCCCTCCATGATGGGGACATTAATCACAGTCACTGTGAAACAGAAAGAGGTGTTTGAAAAGATTTAGGACAGAGGGCTGGCCTGGACCAGATGAGGTAATATGGCTTTCTTAGTTTCTTCCTACAGTCTGAGGCTCTTCACAGAGTGCAGCCATTCACAGCTCATTTTAAATCAATCAACGCAATACCACACCATGGTACTTACATTTTATGACTTTTTTCCAGTTAAGTAATGTAGGATGGGAAGGAAGGACAGAAGAGTTCAGGAATTAGAGGTTTGGTGAGGCTTTCTCTATCCCTGAAATCAAACCCCACACATTCTGTCTGGAAGACCCAGGGCAAGAAGGCTGAGTATGAAATAAATTCCTTCCTGGTTATGATAGCCCTCCACACTACTGAATCCTACTTAATAAATTGCCACTTGACCATAAATTGTACTGAAAGTAGTACATTGAACATGTCAGTCTGCCTTGCCAAAGAGTTAGAATTACATAAGAATGGGGCTTCAAGAACATCACTGGAAAGGAACGTGGTTTGACGCAGAATTTCTTTGAAAGCCATTTTCATTTATGACTTCTTCCTGGTGGGTGGGAAGCCCTTTGAGGCCTTAGCTCTGGCCAAATCATAGCATATTCCCTCCCAGTTCTCTGTCCATGGCCTCCACCTTGTGTCTACCTCCCCTCTTGGACCAGGAGACAGAGTTTATATTGGGTCATCGCCAGTGTGATGGACAGAGGTGGCAGGAAGGAACAGCATCAGATGAGATGTAACTTAATATTTCTGGAGGAAAGGAGGAGAGTGTCTTTACTGTCATCTTTGACAGAGGGAGAATGTGGAAAACAGCTCCTAAGAACTTAGGATTTGTGCCCTTAAAACCTAGTAACCAAGTGGAAAATAAAAGCCCTTTGCGAGCTACCTGGGCTTCCAGAGCAGTAGTTGCTTTACCCGTGTGGCTCTTTACAGAAGATAGGCAAGCAAATGTGGTTTTGCATTTATTGGCCATATCTTGGGCAAAGCCCTTAGAGGAGGACCAGCTTGTTGTGCCTTTGAATTGCTCTTGTAAGCTTGTCTGCAATCAAGCACAGCTCACCAGAGGATAAGGCTATATTAAGCTTTAATTCTCTAGTTATTTTTTTTTAGTAGCCATAAAATTAGCATCCTTGTCTTTTGCTTACTCTCTGCAGATCAGCATTCAGTAACTCAGCAGACCTGTGGCTCTCTTAGGCTGTCTGATAGTGAGATGGGGAGCAGAGTGCAACATTTGCATATCAACGTCCAACATCATAAAGTGAAGCAGGAGAGAGGAAGAGGATTTAGATACTTGGGGATATTTTCTATAACTTGAGTCTTTTGCTCCTTAAATTGTCCTAACTCCATTTTGATCACCATTGCTAAATTTTGAGCACACCATGCTTTTCACTATAAAAAGAGTGAAAAAATAAAAGTTTAAATTTCATCCTGAAGCACTAAGTTTCTGTATTTGTCCTTGGTATGAACAAACATACAGAAGCCACCCTCCCCCCAATACTGGGGATTGAACCCAGGACCTTCATGCTAAGTTACATCTCCAACCCCTCCTTTTATGTTTATTTGAGACAGGGTTTCACTAAGTCATGAAGTGATCCAAGCAAGGCTCAGACTTGTGCTTCCCCTGCCTCAGCCTCCCAAGAGTAAATTACAACCATGTACCACCATGCCCAGGTCAGAGGCTTTTGTTAATGACAGTTCAGATAAAACAAAAATAAACCCCTCCTGGACAGTTGCTGAAGATGCTCTAATAGTACATAAGTCCGTTGATTTATATTTTGATTTCTCTATATCTAATTTTTAAAAAATGATCAGGGGTAAATTTAGTTAATTTTGTGCTACGGAGTAATTCTAAGAACTGTCCCTCTGTTTCTGACTTTAAATATACCTCTGTTCAAAAAAGTATTTCTTTAAAACCTGGTCTACCTGATTATAACAATCAAGATGTTTCAGGTATATTAAGTATATTTTTCAAATGCACTATTTAATTATGACATTCTCTCTGTCCCTTTTCCTATAATTATTTTTCTCTGCATTATGCACATACTGAATAGCCAAAGAGCTATCTATAAGGGGGAAAATGAATAAGTGGAAAATTAAATGTCCAGTTAACTAGAGACATGCTTCTACGCAGATATGGAAAACAAGCGATATCTTGAAAATGCAGTCCATTCTTGTGAGGGGCCTTGGATAAACAAATGTAGTATTACTCAAGCTAATCATATGGTACTAATTTGCTGCTTTGCTTTTCCATTAAACTCTCCACAGGTGATTCCATATAACAATTAAGTTTAGTATATTCCAGATTCAGGTAATGGATTAAAGTTAAGCAGATATTCTTTTTAAAAGACAGCATGTAACCCTAGGCTGTACTAGTTTTCAGCATGAAAGCCTCTAGCAAATGAAAGATAAAATATGCTAATAGGCACCACTACTTTTCTCTTCCTTAAGAAAATGGAGAGTGGGGCTAGAAATTGGGAGTCCCTAGGTCATTGTTATACCCTGTCGGTAGGGCCAAGAAGTACAGAGGAAATGATCCCCAGACGGTTCCAAATCGCGCACAACAGGCATGGCAGGCTGTGGAGGGCAAGAGAATCTATGAAGGGAGTGGCATGTCATGTGGAGGCAGAGTTAGAAGGAAGGGAATGAAACATTTTTCTGTATGTATTCTTCTGTATTTGTCATACTAATGTGTTGACATTAGTGTGTAGTAAAATAATAGTGTAATGAGCTTTCTTAATTGCTCAACATTGCTTGTTCTCATTCATTCATGAGACTAAAATTACTAGGTGAGTGAGTTTTAGAGTAAGGTAGGCTCAAAATTCAAACCCAGTCTGCTACATCAGAGTTGTCTGACTTTTAGCAAGTATTAAGCCTCCCCAATAGCTTACCTGGCAGGTTTTCTGTTTAGCTTACAGGTACTCTTTATAAAACCTTGGCACATAATATTCACTTACTCCCTTGCTAAGCAAGCTGGTGTTTTGTTTATTATACCTAAAGCCAAACCTTTTTGATCATACAGGTATTTCCTTAGAGTAAATGAAATTGTTTAGTCATCATCTATTCAATAATTGTATTCTGAGGCTATCATTTTAAGAGGTAATCATATGTCATTAGTTCTGTGTTAATAAGCATTTATGAGGCTTACTGGAGTACCTCTGGTGACCTTCACATCTGCTCTGCCAGAAAGAGACAGCCATGTGTCTGGCACAGACATATCAATTCCATGTACCAGATGCCAAAAGTAGAGGACTCCAGCAGACCCACTGAAGTTGCACATACAGAAGTGTTTCCTCATTAAAGATGAGATTTAGCTTCTGCTAATAGCACAATCAAAGTTACAGATCACAGCTACATGACCTCACTTATAGAGGCTGGTTGGCCATAAAAAATACTGGCCCCCTCATTCCTGAGCCTCATTCCTGATGTCTAGAGTTTCCTGTGTTAGGTACCTCTAGCAAGCAATGGACTTTCTTTCAAATGGAAAGATAAACTTCTAAACCACTGTCAGCACACACTACCTGTGTGTGTTTTCTACTGTTAGAGTGTGATGTATTACTAGTTATCACCAGGCAAACTAACCAAGAAACATACAACATAGGGACATGAGAGGACACTGGATCTCAACGTGCTAAAAAGCTGGGGTAGCTATGAATTTTACTATGAATTAAGCATGAAAATGGTCCTGCTAAGGTTACTGATTCCAAATCCTAACAGTCAGGGCCAGGGGCTAATTTTAATCTTCATCGTACTCTACCACTCTGGATCATTAACACCATTGACTTGTGCCTTTCTCTTTGGAAGTATCTCCTCTTGGTATCTGCTAGTTCTCTCCTAAGTCTATGCTCTTTGTTTCCTCTTTATCTTTTCTGGCTCTTTCTCTGAACACCTATCCCTTTCACCTCCACCTTTCCCCCTTCATTCTCCAAGATGCCAAATATTCCTCCAAAAGAACCAAGTACAGCATGCACAAGAATTTTGTTTTTCTGATAGGAAGTTTCTTTCTAATCTGATTTTTCATATCTAAAATACAGCACACCCAGGCCAAAGAAGACAACCATATGGTCTGGTACAACAGCAATGACACTGAAGATAAGCAGACAGAGTCAAATGATATTTAGAAAGTAAACCTAAAAATATGGAAGTGATAGCTACTACATTTGTGGGGGGTGGGGGGGGGAAGTGTCCAGGCTGACTCCTAGCTTTCTGATATGCTGGGGATTTCATTTGAAGTTGAGTCCTAAAAGACAACTAGCTGTGGATATATTGGGCTAAGGTACTGCTAATATGCCTAAAAGTAGTTCTCAAGCTGTAAGTCATCTGCTTGGCTGTGGGATTTCATGGAGATGGCTGAAGAAACCTATGTATGACTCATTGGTCCAGGGGAGGCATTTGAATTCACATGTAGTCAATGGATGCTTGAACGTAGTGTAGGAAGAGGGCTAAGCTGTTAATGATTGGCCCAGAAAGGGGAGAGCACCAAGGGCTGAGGTAGACACATGCCATTCCTCACAATGCTAATTGAAGTGTCATTACATATTTCACTTTCTCCTTGGAAACACTTGTGAGTTGACACCCTTCTTGTCTCTCTGCACCTCCCTTATTCATGCCTTTCTGATGGTCTATCAGGGCTCACTGCCACCTTCCTTCTTAACCCAATGCTTCTTGAAGTTGCTGCTAGGTTGATCTTAGGAAAGGACAAGCATGATCCTGTTTCTCCCTTATCCAAAATCTCTTGGGGCTTCCTGTTGCTGACAGAACACAGTGAAAGTTTCTAGCTGGCACATAAGACTGCTAACAATCGAATCACTCCTTCCCTGGCTGTTTTCACAGCTCCCTATTTCTGGCTGCCTGGAGAATATCACACTGTTCTGGAGCTGCTTAGCTAAGATCCTCTGTCTTCCTCGCAGCTGGAATTCAGTCAGCTCTCTGAACAACAGCTTGCCCTTCCTCACCGTTGCATGTCCAAAGCCCAGAAGGGCAATTGCCATTAGAGAGCATAAAAAGGGGTGAACTCAAGCATGTCTGACATTGACCAAACGGTGGCAGTGCTTCTGCCTCCCTTTCCCTCTGTATGAATGTGGATGCAAAGTGTTTTGCCTCTTGCCCTCCTCAAATGGACATTCTGCTGTAATTCAAAGGATTTCCTTTCCTAACAGCAGAGGTACAGTGTGGAGAAGAAAGAATAGTGAGACATATAAAACCATGTATTTTAAGTCAACAGTCAAATCTGCATTACTAATTTAGGCATGATATTATTTTTATTCAAAAGCAAATGCCCTCAAACCCCATTGGATTGAATTTCTCAGATTAATAATATGTGTTCAGTGAGAAAAAGTTCAAACTTCAATTTCAGGAATCTCAAGGGAAAAGATGTCTGTTTAAGCAATTAATTGTCTGTACTTATACATAGACCTAATTTACTATTTTCCTTTTTCCTCTAATTTACCTTCTTTTGACTTATTGTATTCATATGCCAGAGGAGGAGGAGAAGAGAAAGAAGATGAAAGAGTGAGAAGGTGAGAGCAAGAGAACGAGAGAGAAATATATTTTTAAATGTTTGGAAACCTAGTCACGTGGATTAAAGAAAATTGGATTACTTATATAATAGGGGGTTTTTTTGTTTTTGTTTTTGTTTTTTTAATCTTGATTGGAACACAACTGACTGGCCTTAATAACTTGCCCAGGATTGATGCATTCCAGAGAACCTACTTACAAAAATGATTCTGCACATCTCTAGAATTTTCACCTGTGAGGCAATGCTGGATATATATAAACTCATACCAGAATTCATAGAAATTATTTACTTATTTTTTATTAAGTGCCTGTATATATGTGGGCCCTTGAGAGTAGAATGTCTTCTTATGATGGAACCCAAAGGCCCTTAAAAAAATGATCTATGGGATCCTATTCTTCTGAGTTTCCTTGGTGTTGGGGTGGGAATCTCAAACAGAAAATGCTTTTTAAAGCTTATATGGGAAGATGTGCATAAAAGCCTGGGAAAAATATAAATGAGCATGACCTGTACCTTCTAGAACTCCCTAGGGAGCCTGTCGTTGAACGTGTGTTCTTTCTAAATATCAGTATCTGAACACTGACTAGCATTTTAGTTGCATGGAGCCTACATGTACACTTACAGACCTTGTGCCATGGCATGGTGGGGTGGGTAGAGGGGCGAAGGGCGCAGCCCGGCAGGGGTGGACACTGGCATCTGGCTGGAAGAGTGGATGGTCGTGATCATCTGTGCCTGTGACCTTTGAGACATAAGGGTTCTCTCTTATCTGCAAATGAGTTTTGAATTGTAGACAAGAGAAATAAAGCCAGACTCTCTGTCTTTCACACATACCTACACTCTGTGTGTGTGTGTGTGTGTGTGTGTGTGTGTTTTCTTACAGACAAGAAGATAAAGGGGCTGAATTATGTTAAATTTGTGTTTAAAAAAATATTAAAGCAACTTCACTAATTTAAAAATACTAAACAACATGTGGTAGAGATTATAGTATGAATAATAAATTCTTTGTAAATATGACTCTACCTGCCTCCTGAATACTCATTGCATGCCAAGCCTAATTCTAAACATTTTACATCTAGTCATTTAATCCTTACAGCCTGTGTAGCTACTATCATTATTATCCCTACTTTATAGTTGAGAAAAACAAAGCATAGAGCTTGCTAAGATGCACATAGTTAGTGTGTATGCTTGTTTCAGATCCTTCAACAAATTAACAAGTACACTTACAAAAAAACCTGTACAGATATGAATATATATATATATACATATACATGTACTGATATATATACAAATATATGCATTTATATAGATACCTGATACAATCAAAAAATATCTGAGAGGGGGCCGGGGAGATAGCTCAGTGGAATAAGCGCTTGCCTGGCAAGTGCAAGGGCCTGAGTTCAATCCCCGGTTCCAAAAAAAAAAAAAAAGAAACAAACAAAAAAATATCTGAGATATCAAGATTCATGTTTCTCTTCTAATTCCACTTGTAATTCATTCCCTTTGCTCAAATAATTTTTGTTATTAAAGTTTAAAAGTAGCAGGTCTGATGTATTGTAATATAAGTAAGAATCTTATGTGAACCCTTTGCACTCTCCTCTATGTAATGAGCTGTTACACGGGCCAACCACACTACAGAATGCTACTAGAAATGTGTGATTCTTCTTTGGCCAGCAAATACATACTTCTAGAATATCCCATTTGTTTTTGGTCCTGGGACTTGAACTCAGGACTTCTCACTTGCCATTTTTTACCTCTCCGTTTTGTCCACAAAACTCCCCAGATTCAGAGGCATATCTGGAACCTGAAATCTTCAACCAGTGCTCTGAGGGAAAAAGATTAAAATCAAACCAAAGTAGGGTACACTTGAAACCCCCAGGAAACCAACTTTCAGCATACAGCGCATATATCCCTTTCTCCTTACCCTACTTGGCTCTTCCACTCTAATTACAATCTCTAACTGAAACGTTAACACTCAATGGGAAGCCTTAGTTTTGAGAAGCATGCCAAGTGTAAACTCGCTTGAAGTAGCTACATTCTTAAGCACGTTCAGAAATATTTAGTCTCTGATGCCCAACAGATTGTGAGGGAACTGCAACCAGAGGAGGTCAGCTCAGACATGTGCCTGCACATTTGTGCTGCCAACATCATTAAGGAGTTGTTTAGAACAATGAATTGGAAGTCAAAGGCTTTAACTCCCATTAGGAAGTAAGCGCTGCACTCTCACTCACACCTCTTTTTGTTTATGAAAGAAATTGGGGACTGAGCATGGAAATGGGCCACCTGATGGAAATATTTCATCAGCAGTGACCTTTCTGTTTGTCATGGTTTGTCCTCCCTCCTTCCTGGCACATGCTGTTTCAATAAGTATGTGTAATTTTAATCTTCACAGACACCCTACTGCTTTCCAAAGATCCTTGGATGCTTGCTGACGTGTTGCACAATCGGAAATGCGTGTTTGTTTGGAGATGGGTCAACTAGGATCACTAGGGCTAACTTCCCAGGTGTTCCTCCGTCTGTGCTGAGCAGGGTTTGGGCAGTGGGGAGAGCCAGTGTTTGAAAATCCAGAGGCAACAGTCAGATTGCTGTGTTCCCATCAACTTATACATTGATAAAGGTAATATTTGCACATGTGTTTAAATAGGCCTGCTAGCTTGGCTTTGTACACTCCCGAGAGAATACAGCACCTTTACAGGTAGATTATTCATACATGAATATTGTAAGGGTAACGGTGACAGGTCTACTGCATCCTGGGGGCAGGCACACTGAGAACCTTAAGTGCAGTCTCTGCTATGCATCCTAGCAGCAGCACTACCAGCAGTCAGACCAAGGTACTTCATAGCCAGATGTCAACATAGTCAAGCCATAGATGTTTAGTTTCTTTCTTTCCTTTTTTTTTTTTCTTCTTTAATTTTAGAGAAGGATATACAGGGTGGTCAGGGTCTCACTACTAGATCAGACTCATAATGATCCACTTGTTTACAGCCTCCCAAGAGCTGAGATTACAGGCGCACACCACCACACCCAGTCTCAATTGCTGTCTCAGCGTGCCCCGGGGGCAGGGCCAGCACAGAAGGCCCAAGGGATCAAACCCTTGGCCCCTGAGCCTGCTTGCAGGAGCTTTAATCCACTGAGCAATAAAGGGTTAGTTTCTAACACATTAGAATGAACATTAAATTTGTATTAAAAATTTTAAATTACTCCTATTTTCACTAAATAAATTTCATTCAAATATTTAATTAATGACTGGGGGCAAAAATAATTATTAGTTTTTCTAGGGTACCCATTTTCTAGTTCTGGCACTCCTTCAAGGAAAATTATTATGAACCATTGAGTAGATGAATAGATGTTCTATTAATATAAACTATACTCTATTAATAATAAGTGTCTCTCACAAATAAAACTCCTTCTTTACAAATAAAATTAATTAGGATAATTGAAATGTAGAAAACCACAGTGAGTTCCAAGTCATAACCATTAGGTTCTAGTATTAGAACCATCAGACAAACGAACAAAAAACCAACAACAGCAACAACAACAACAAAAAAAAAAATACAGAAAGTAGTAAATGCCAGCAAGGACATGAAGTTGTGCACTGTTGGTACAAATATAAAACAGTGTAATCATTCTGAAAAACAGTACTGTAGTCTGTTAAAAAATCAAAAATCAAAACTAGGATTACCAAATAATACAGCAATATTCTCAAAAGAATTAAAAGCAGTACTTCAAAGAGATATTTGCACATGTGTGTTCATAACTGTGCCATTCAGAATAGCTCAAAATTGGAATCAATACACGTGTCCTGCAGCAGATGAATGTACAAACAGAATACAGTATATGCACAGAGTTGGCTGTTAAGCCTTGTAAAGTAAGATAATTCTGATGTGTTTCAACATAGATGGATAGAGGGCATCATGTAAGATAAACCAGTCACAAAAAGATAAGTGCAGTGCACCCTGCTTCCACAAAGTGCCTGGAGTAGTGTGGGCCCTAGAGGTCGGGAGTGCACTGGTGGTGGCCAGGAGGGGAGCACGGGGAGATGTTCAGGGGGCACAGAGTTTCACTTCAGAAAGATGAAAAGAGCTCTGGAGATAGGTTGCCTAGCAATGTGAATATAGGTTAGTGCTACAGAGCTGTGCACTTAAGATAGTTAAAATGGTCAATTTTATGTGATGAACACTTCATCACAATTAAAAATAAATAAGTAGGTACAATTAATTTGGTCATTTACTCATGTATTAAGCCAGTACTTCTGTTTCAAACAATGTAATAGACCAAGAATGTCCAGAGCTAGGATGGGTATTTTGAGGTATTTCAATAGATGCTCAAGAACTATATATGGGATGAAATGAATGGATTATACAATGAATGAAGGACTGCATGCCCTCCCCAGGAATGATGCCAACCTGGGTAGGCATGTTTATCATGGGCATCATGAGAAGCAATGGCACTTACCTCATATTTGCTTCCCATCACTAGCTACAAAAACTGAAAATGCAAAGTAGCACAAGCTTCCAAGAAACTCAAAAGCTTAGAAGAGGAGATAAAAATGTAAAGAAATAAATTCAGATTTGTGTAATGTCATACCAGAATAACCCCTAAAGCTGATCCCTTGAGTTGAGAGATGGTTATGTTTTATAATCTCATCTTCTCGTATTTATGATCTTACAGTATAACATGGAATGATGTATATCCTGATTGGTGGCTTATAGTCTTGATCTTTCTGTCCATTTTTCACTGCTTCTGAAATTTAGTATATGTTTTGTTTTTTTTTTTAACATTTATTTATTTGTGTGTGTGTGTGTGTGGCCAGCTCAGCCCACCAGGGGGC
>NDGM011189641.1:0-11065 GCA_002564305.1 Octomys mimax
TCTCTCTCTCTCCTCTCTCTCTGTCTCTCTAAATAAATAAATAAATAAATGTTTAAAAAAAATTTTATATATTTAGTTGAAAATTTAAGGAAGAAATAATTTCTCTGTCTTGGAAGCATCTCTTGTTTTTTTTCTTTGAAACAAGGTCTTCTTTTGTAATCCAGGCTGGCCTTGAACTCTCCATGTAGTCCAGGCTGGCCTCTAAATTGTGGAAACCACCCTGCCTCTTTCTCCTGAGTGCTGGGATTACAGGCGTGCCCCAGACACACAGTTCAAACATAGCTTTCTATACTCAGATAATCTGAACAAACTGACTCAAAAGAACAACTCAAATAGGATGTGAAGGGCTAGGGAGATATCTCAGCGGCATAAGTGCCTGCCTGACAAGTGCAAGGTCCTCACTTCAAGCCCCAGTACCAAAAAAAAGGAAAAAAAGAGGATATTAACCTTAACCAATTTTTCTAAAATTAATAATATTCTGGACTTCAACTGATAGAACAGAGAGATACTTTATTTGTCCTGGTATTTAAAGATGACTCATGTTTCAAATAAAGTGTTTAGTACTAACTTGAAATTCATTAACAAAATAAACTTTCAGTGACTCCTCAAATGTTAACTGCTAAAGCTGGAGTTTTACATTCTTTGTAGAACTCTGAATTATATTGCTTAGCGGATTTTTTTAAAAGGGTGTTTTAATTAAACTAAAACTTATTTTTAATAATAGATCTGAAATTTCAAACAAAAATTGCAGCTAACTTATAACCAAATTCTTTTTAAAATTCTGACAAATACTTTTAAAAGTTCTTTAACATCCTCACCAGTCACTTACATCAAATAAGGAACATAAAATTGCAAGAGCTGGCGAGATAGCTCAGCAGACTAAACACCTGCTTAGGCAAGCGCAAGGGCCGAGGTTGATTCCCGGCACCACGTGCCACACCGGCCCGGCCTCAGGGCATGCTGAGCTAGCCACCAAGTCTGGGCATGGTGATGCACACCTGCAATCCCGGTGCTGAGGAGGCTGAAACAAAAGGATCACTACAAGTCCATGCTGCATAATGAGTCTGTGTATCACATACATAAAATTAAAAAAAAAAAAAAGGAAATGAAATTGCAATAGCATATACAAATTTGATGATCCAGGATCAACTTTACATAGAGCATGAACTAAAAACTAAATATATACTAGCACAGGACGTCATTTTAAAAATAATATCTTTTATAAAATTTGGAACCATGTTTTGGTGAGCCATTTTCCTCTTATACTAGCCTACAGAGTTTTCATTATTTTAGTATTCTACTACAACCTAGGTTTTCACTACTGCATAGTACAATCACACTATAATTTATATTTTAGGGAAGGGTCTACAGGGTGTTCAGGGTCTCACAACTAAATTGGATTCGTAGTGATCCGCCTGTTTACTGCCTCCCAAGAGCTGGGAATACAGACACACCCAGTCTCAATTGCCCTCTCAGTGCACCCCAGGGGTGAGCCCGCAAGGCAGGCCCAGGCCTCGGGGTCAAACCACCGGCCCCTGAGCCTAGTTGCAGGCACTTTAATCCCCTGAGCTATTTGTCCAGCCCACACTACAATTTATAAAGCTACTCTCCTATATTTGGTTACTGACGTCCAGTGTTTTACTTTTAAAGCCAACACTTCTTCGCTAGTTGCTTTTCTCATTGCTGAGATTAAAAATACCCCAGCCCCAAAGTTAAAGAAAGAAAAATGCATTTGGCTCACCATGTGTGGAACTTTCAGCTCACACCGGACTGGTTCCACGGCTGGGCAGTATGGCCGAAAGGCGTCATGGAAGAGAAACAGCTCAAGGTAGCCAAAGGCAGACGGCAGGGAGGAAGTAAGCAGCGAGCTAGAAGTGCGAAGCAGCGAACGACCCTGTTTCTGTTCCTTACATCATGCCCAGTGTCCCTATCCTTGGGGTTGGTAGCACTCACACCCGGGTAGAGGCAGCCTTAGCCCTAGCCTGAGCTCCTGAGTCAATCCCAGCATCACGTCCTGTATCCCAGCATCATACCCTCTGGACTCTGAACAGCCCCACCTATGACTGCCTGAGGCTTGGTGCACACCTAGACATCATCCATTGCAACTTCTCTACATAGTCAAGTAATTTTAAATAATCCTACAAATGACTCAGTGATCTGAACCGTAAGTCCTTTAGAGATCTTTATTTAGAATGCTTTTTCAGATTTGCTGCAAAAGAAGCATAGATAACATAAGGCATTTTATATATGTGCACCCAGTGTTGCTTATTAATATTTTACATTAGTATGGTTCATATATTGTAACTAATGAAATGACTTTCATATATTATTAATCAAAATTCATGATTTATTCAGGGTTTTTTGTTGTTGTTTTCCCTCTAACGTGCTTCTTTCTGTTCCAATGTAGTTTTTCTGTGTCCATCCAGCATTTACACTTGAGTATTGTATCTCTTTAAGCTTCTGTTGGCTCTGGCAGTTTCTTGGGCTTTTCTATTTTTTATTTTGTTTGTTTGTTTTGCCTTTTTTTTTTTTTTTGAGACAAAGTTTCACTATGCAGGTTTCAGGCTGATCTTGAATACACTTTGCATACCAGGCTGGCCCGGAACTTCCAGGGATCCTTCCGCTCCAGACTCCTTACTGCTGGGACTGCAGGCAGGCGCCACCACACGGGGGTAATATTTCTGGTTTTTGATGACCTTTAGAATTTTGAAGAGTACCGAGACCAAATATTTTGTACGTTTTCTGTTTATTGGGGAAAAAAGAAATTCTTTTTCCACTTTACTCACTGAAAAGTTGCTTAGCTGTGAATTTCTAAGTCCAGTCCATGCCTGTTCAGGAAGATAATCCAACTGTCTTCTATTCACTTGTGTATTTCAAATGCCCCAACAGTGCAGCACTCCTGTAACCTCAAACCAATTCACAGGAGTTGAAAACAAATGAGAATATCATTGTATCCTATCAAAACAATACTCCTACAGCCCCTGATATTTGGAGGACAATCTTTATATAATCCAAAGTTCTCTAAGAGTTTGTCTCTTTTGCCTCTCAAAATATAGACATAAACTAAGTGAATGCTTGTGCTAGATCTACTGATTACATTTTTCAATGGCATTTTAAATTCAGCCCTTAATGGTCTCCTCAGCATTACAAACAACCCTGAAAACTATAACAGGACTCAACTCAAAAGTACAGAATAAAATTGTGGGATAAATGGAAGTTCTCATAAGATGCAACAGGGAGTGAAAGAATACATTTTTCCATTAGTGTTACAATGTCACTTGTCCCATTTACTTCCTTCAGAAAATAAATCCCTTGACATATCTCTAGCAAAGACATAGCCAAATGTAAATTAATCAGAATCCTAACAAAAGTCACGACTTTCTAGATATTAACCTTAGACTTGAACCTATTTAAGATATGTGAATAAGTTAACTGCTATTAAAAGCTTGGAATGAAAACAATGAACAGAGAGAAACCAAAAAAGAGAAATTGTCACCTTATCGTTATCTCCCCTAACACATAATGTCGGGCAAAAAGTGGGAAAGATCTAAAGCTTATGACAAGTATAAAGACAGATGCAACAGATACTTGCCATCGCATCAATAAGAGAGGTGAGCCTGACAAAGGGACATGCTGAAACCCAGTCTGCTGCTCAACAACATGGATTACGTTAAATAGGCTAAATCCAGTGTTACTCACATTAGACTACGTCTAAAATTAGCCAACGTCTAAAATTAGCCACACTTCCTCAAGCTTTTGCTTATTCACTTACTTTTCAGGATGGCTCATTTCATTCACAGACCTTTCCCAGAAATTATAGTTCTAAATCTGTCTTGAGCCTGTATCTATTTTTCCCAATCTGTGGACATTCTAACTAGGAGTCTCAGATCCATCAAAGAGGGAGCTCAAGGGATTAACAGGTGCTAAAATTAAGCCAGGCTCACTGGTGTACAGGAATATTAGAGATGTGTTCAACAGCCCTTGTTTTTCTTTGCAGCTCTTTCCTAAATGTCCAGGCAGGAAGGCTTCATTTGGCTGGCAACACCAAGTACCCCAGGGGTTGACTACACAGCATGCCAGTGCCTTCGGAAGCGACATAAAAGGCTGGCTTCTCCCATGACTATTTTATTTCTTAAGGCCCTAACAGAGTGTCCTCAGGACATAATTACACAGTCTCTTTTTTCTCCCCATGAGAAGAGCCTTTGCAAAATAGTTATTAAACCTCTATTCCTCTACAGTTTACTTTAAATAAATGGTGGGAGTGTAAGAACAGATTATTAGCTGAAATGAATCTAACTTTCTCTTACTGGTTGAGTGCACATATTGTTTTATAAGCTACAAAGTTGTGGTAATTGGTTTTTAAATTTTATTCAAGACCTATCAGTCACAGGGACCTTCCACTTGGCATTTAGATGCCTGTATAGTTATAGGAACAGGATCATTAAATATTTAGCCTCCTGTAACATCTTGTAAGCTTTTCCAGATATTTTCCCTTCTTATTTGGACTTATACTAGCACTATCTGGTTTTCATATATTATAATTTTCATTTTAAATGTCATATGGCTCTTTATCTTTTTGAGTATAAAATCTCTTTCCTTTTGTGAAGAAATTTTTTTCTAACAACCATTTGCCAGCACTGATTCCCAGCTTACAGTTTTATGAAAATAATCTTCTTCCTGTAGAATTAGTTTTGATCACCATAACCAGTAACTGATTTTCTTGCGTGTGACCTATTGTGAGAATCTTTTGTTTCCCCACCTTGGTTTTCTTACAGGATTTGCATTGATTGCTGGTTTGTACTTGGGGCTCTTCAAAACAGACACTACTAGGTGAATAATGAAGCAAATCTGACAGAATAACTTACAAATCAGGGCAAAATCAGGTTCCTGAATTATATCTCCCTTTTTAGCTTCTCACCAGGCAATTGAAGAAATATGAAAGCAATACACATTTGGGAAAAAGGGGCTTACCTGTGAGCCAGGCTGTATTAATTAGACATGGTTCAGGTTACATACATTTGAAATAAATATTCTATTCATCATCCAAGTCAAAATTATCAATAAAACAGACATTTCTCACAAGATTTGTATTTGGATTATTCTGCTTTTCTGCCCTTGAGGCAGAATTGTCAATTCCCTGCTTTCCCATGGGAAAAATTCCAATGAACATTTATATGGAGATGTAATTTTTCTTTATACCTAAGCATCCAATTACATGTAGTCAATGGAGAGTACTCAGTCTGCTTTTACTGTTTTCACATATTATGTCATAAGTGGAAATATTTTTATGTAATGGTCCACTAAAGCCAAATACTTTCCCCCCCTTATTTAAATTCAAAATTACAAAACTCTCTGGGATAAATTACCTTGCAGACTTTGATCAAATTATCCAGGCCCAGCTGTATACAGAAGCACAAGTCTAGTAAATATTTGCAATCCATTATAGTCTCTCCTTTGGTGATTAACAATCCGTAAAGAGATTTTAAGCGAAGCTACTGGTTTAATCTTCACGGGCTTTACATCTAGGATGCTACGCTGACCCAGGCTGTTAGGAGAGGAAGTCAGCGGGGCAGCCATAATTTCTACACTACCACAGTGAATTTTTTAAAACCCGGAGGAATTACAGGCCCATTTACTCCATCTGGGTACACGGCGAGATAAACAGAAGTCAGAGTGTATGGGACTTCAGTTATTGAATATAACGATTGTTCAGGACATTAGTGGCTAACAAAACACACGTTGGCACGCTCTGTGGGGTTTAGTGTTTTCCACAAAGTGAGAGAAACAGGCTTCTTATGGTCAAACCAAAACTGTCTGGAGAGCTAAAATATTAAATAAAATTAATACTTTTATAACCTTTTAGCAAAACAATAAAACTTAATTTCTACTGAAAAAAACCTTGCTTGACATAGTTTCTTTATCTAGGAGTTCCGCCTCCACAGTTGTCAATCAAATATAACTTTCCTAACAGAGAAGTGGGCAATCAGATATGACGAGTAGAATATATCAGGCTCTGTATTTGTAATATGCAACGAAATAATCGGGAAATAATAGAAAAGAGGAAAGAAAATAGTTAAAATAAATGAAGTCATTTTCGTAGGTTATTCAGAGTCCCTTTCACAAACCAGTTTGTTCATGCTGCACAGTAATGATGTGCTGGGCATTTGATTGCAGTTCGGTCTATATCCGGGACCCAGATGGTGTTCGGGTTTAGCTTATTGAGTAGTTTTATCTTGAGCAGAGCATTTGCAACGTTAAACAACAAAATGTTACGCTCTTGACTTAATAGACCTTCCTGATAGCCTATCATCATCAAAGCGGAACCGAAAAAGTGTTTAAAAGTTTCACAGTCGGGAGACATTACGCCTTCTATCCCTCCTGATTCTATTCTCCCCTCTCCTTATGTCAGAGCAGGATGCCTATCAGAGGAAGACAATAGACAGGTGGTGAAAACCAAGGCGAATTTAGTTTTTCATTGATACCCTCTTTAACAGCTCCTTTTTCTTCCCCCTCCCCCAGTTTAGGTACAGGGTCTCATTATGCAGCTCTGACTCCCAGTGATCCTGTTTTCAGCCCTCCAACCCCCAGTGCTGAGATTACAGGTGTGCACCACCTCGCCCGACTCCTTGGCTCACTGCCAGAGGGGGAGCGGGACTGAACCCTGGTCCACGCGCTTGCCCAAGCAGTCGCTTAGTCCACCGAGCTACCTCACCGGTCCTTTCTTTTTTCTTTCTCATTCTGTTGGTTTTTTCTACTGTATTAACTAGTATGTGTTTTTATCTTCACTCAGATTTTTCCTGACACATGAAAACTCTTAGTGAATGATCTCAGAATTTAACTAAATTCACTCATTAGTTATCAGGGTGTTTATTTATAGTCTTCCTAGTCCAACAATTTGAGGCATTTTGAAGCAAAATAATGAAGAATACTTGACAGACTTTATTGAAGTGAGTGCATCAAAATTATAAAGAAGGTAATATATTTGATGAATTAAAGTATCACACTTTAGCAGTTTATAACATAAAGACATGTATGTTGCTCCAAGAGTTCTGAGACTAGGTGTAAGATTCTACAATGTCGATAAGACTTTAAACATCTTTCTTAATGCTGCTCACTTATTCGCTGTTAATGTAGATTAACAGAAAATGTATTTGTCAAGGAACAATAAGGTTGTCAAGTGACAACAGTTATATGACAATCCCTTAAGAACATTCTTTTTTTTTTCCTTCTGTACTTAGGGCAGAGTCTACAGGGTCTACAGGGTGTCACTACCTAGATTGGACTCGTATTGATTCTCCTGTGCTCAGCCTCCCAAGTGCTGGGATTACAGGCGCGGGGCACAGCACCCTGTTTCAGTCACTGTCTCAGCGCGCCCCGGGGGCGGGGGCGGGCAGCACTGCCTTCTGGGGATCGAACCGGCCGCTGCCCTCTGCCTAAGCAGGCGCTCTAGTCCACTGAGCTATCAGGCCGGTCCGAGAACATTCTTTATAATATCCTTTGTTATAACTTGAGGCCATAAGGTCAAAGCATAATGCTAAGTAAGCACTATTATAGTGTATAAATTAATGGTGCCTTGCACTAGAAAGGATACTTAAAAAAATTTTTTTTTTTTTACTTATTTATCTTTTACTAAAAGAGACCTTTATTGCTCACTGCATGTCAGGTGCTTCCACAGGGAAGCCCAGGACCCAAGATTAAGAAAGCTTGGGGTTAGGAGGGGCGCAGTGTGATGTCCTGGGAGCCGATTGGGAGGAACCAGATGGGGTCGCAGGAGTTGATTGGAGGACTGCTGACACGTGCGGAAAGCAGAGGGGAGGCTCACGGGTAATCCAGTGGGTGCAGGCAGCGGTCAGTCTAGCGGCGGCACGTGCTCGGTGCTGACTCGCCGCCGACCGCCTGGGGAGCAGTGCATGGGCGCAGACCCAACAGGTCCGTCTTTTTCTTACATAATGGGGGGGGGCGACTCTCTTAAACCACTTTCTGCTGAACGCAGGTGTAGGGGTAAGGGCTGGTGTTCACGCCCACGTAGAAGCTGGTGCCAGGTGTCTCATCCGGGCTGGGGAGCTCTCGGGTGGTGCCTGTATCCTGGATTGGAGAAATCTGGAGAGAAGTTTTAAAAGGCAAGGTGCTACCAGCAGTAATACTGTTATCATTGTGATGGGGCCCAGGAGAGGGGCCCAGGATCCGAAAGGATGATCCCACCATGGGCAGCATGAAGAGGTGTACCTGTCGCCTAGCTGTGGATGTAGTTTTTGAGGTCGTTGCGGAGAGTTTTTACCTTTGCCATGAGGATACCGGATTCATTTATAAAGTTACAGCATTCCTCACCCACATTTTTCTGCTGCAAGCACATCTAAAGCTCAATGGCTTTGGAGAGTGACCGCTGCAAGACTATTTTTGGAGAGAACTGGCAGACATTGCTGTCTTCTGTTTGTGGAGCTCAAAAGAAAGTTGTTGGTAGAGATGAGCGGCAGTGCCTATCCCCTCTGCCTGCAGCTCCAAGGACAGAGAGAACTCTCTTGCCAATAAGGACGGGGACATGGACAGCTCTTTGCCTTCGGGTGAGGTGTGTATTATGTGTTTATGTTAAAAGTGCTATTTCTATGGTGTGGCGAGAGTTTATCGTTAGGACAAGAAGGATTAGGGACAAGATCCTGTCCATGAGGGAGGAAGACAAGTGTGGACCCCTGTGGGACAGCCTATAAGCCACCCTGCAGGGGCAGATGGCAAGACATGTGTTGTGGGTGATGTTCTGGGAGCAGTGGAGAAGGTCACCCAGCAGGTGGGAGGAGCTGGGAGACTGAATCTAGACAGGTAAGAGTAGCTGGCCAGTGATGTGAGTTATAAATACCATAGTTGGCCGGGGTGGAAAAGTTAGGTGGGTGATGTTCCAATATTTGGGGGAGGCCATAAATAGGTCCTACTGGTAAGGGACTCAGAGCCAGCATTCTATAAGATTGGAGGAGTGGGAGAGAGTGTCATATGCATGTGAATGGAGCCGAGGGATAGGAGGAAGTTGGCCTTTAGGGTCATTTTTAATGGGGCTGGCACAAAGACTTGAGCTGAATCCTACTAGGAGTTTGATCATGGGGGTTAGGGTTCTCAGCTGTGTCTTAAAGACAAGAAAGTTACCTGTTTTTCCTGAATGGTGATCTGTCCCCGATGTAAAAGGCAAGAACCCAGGTTTTTTCCTAAGAGATACTGGAGATGTGAGGCATTGTTGATAGTAAAGTGTACTTTATGTCTGGAATCCTAGGAGCACTGAAAAAGGACACTTTGATGTGAGGATCAGATTGTTTCCAAGAACTCTCATCATGATAAAGACCAATAGTTTCACATGCCCACTTGGAGGTATAAAAAATAGGTGATATCTGAACATTCTCTCTGGAGGGGATTAGAAGGGCAGAGTGCTAGACACAAATCTTTTAGGTGACAGGTGTTGAATTCTTGTCCATTAGATGTCTCATCCCTGGTGTTTGAAGGAAATAAGGAATGATAAGTTGGACAGTGGATTGAAGGGGTGTAAAGTTGGTCAAGGCAAGCATTCCCTTATTAGTTAAAGTGAGGGTGAAGGTACGAGTGAAGGCTGTTATATATGAGAGGACCAAGGGACAAGCTGAATAAGGGCAAAGACAAAAATGAGCATCTTGCTGAAGTAGTGACATTGGTAGTCTAACACAGACAGCGGAGAGTTGAGAGCCCAAGGGCTCTTCCCTCAGGGGACTGAGGGGCAACATTAGTGTACTTGGTTCAGGCATCTATGAGGCAAGAAAGAAACTCAGCAGGGTTTTCATCAAGATGCTGAAAATAGGTACAAAATAACTATGATGGATACAAGAAAGGCATTGGAGCTTTGTTTTCTTTTGAGATTTATGTGATCCAAAAGGCAATAAATATGACTAAATTACTGATTAGAAAAAATATTACGACAAAATTATGGAAGTTTTAATCTTTGCAAAGTGAAACTAGGTACTAGGAGAATAAAAACATTTTCCCTGCAATACTTTCTTGATTTATATAGAATGAAGTGTACAGCCGCTCTACCACCAGAAGTACTAGGGAGAGCAGCAAGCCACTGTACGTATGTGTGTGAACTCATGGGAGCTGCTATTTTTGATCAGTGAGGGAAGAATGATCATAATTGCACTGAAAGCACCATCCTTTCACTAGAACCTTAAATACACTAGACAGAAAACACTGAATGTGATCACAATCACATTGGAACAAAGCAAATTCTGAAAATCTTGCTGTGAATAGGATTTGCTAAACATAATGTAAAAGCAGAGAATTAAAGGAAATAGTAATAAATTTTATATAACTTTCAAATTTTATTTAGTCTTTCAGTAATAAGTAGATAATAAAATGTTTACATATGTAAATCTGATTTATTTCACTTATGAATCTGGTCTCCAGTTGCACCCATTTACCTCTAAAAGCCTCGAGTTTATCTTTCTATAACTGAGTAATACTCCATTGTGTAAAAATAACGCATGATTTATACCTATTCTTGAGTTGTTGGGCATTTGAGTTGTTTCCAAGATTTAGTTATGACAAATTGTGTTGCTATAAACATGGGTGCACAGATATCACTGGGGAATGATGCTCTTCAGTTCTCTGGAAAGTATCCAAGAGGGGAATGGCCGGCTGGAATGGGACCTCTCATCCTAGTTTTCTGAGGAATCTCCATACTGATTTCCATAATGGTTGCAGCAGCCTGCACTTCCACCAGCAGTGGAGAAGGGCTCCTATTTCAGGCCCTTCAGCATTTGCAACTGGTTGACTTCTAAATGATAGACATTTTTGGGGGGGTGAGATAGAATCTCAGTTTTGCTTCAGATACTGTGAAGGAGAAACTGTTTAAAGGGAAGGGACAACTGGGATGAGGGAAAAGAGAAAAGAAAGATAGAGGAAAGGGATATATATATATATATATATATCCCTTTCCTCTATCATATATATATATATATATATATATATATATATATATATCTTATATATATATATCCCTTTCCTCTATCTTATAGAGGAAATATATATATATATATATATATATATATATATATAT
>NDGM011189642.1:0-10975 GCA_002564305.1 Octomys mimax
AAAAAAGAACCCAACATTTTAAATGCAAATGTGTGTGTGTGTGTGTGTGTGTGTGTGTGTGTGTGTGCTTAATTGTATTTTTAATCATTATATTTTTCCTGGGTTAAATTCTACTTTTTTCCTAGTTACTCTTTAAAATTTATTTACCAAAAAAGAAAACGAAAGTTTCTTGATAATCACTTGAAAATGTCTCTGATCTTTGGAGGTGCATATTCTAGTGATTTGTGTGTGCTTATTTCTAATCCAAAGACCAAGAGTCTCAAAACACTGGACAGGCACCTTCATCCCAGATCTGTGCAGGCAACCGTAACTACAATCTCATTGAATTTTACACTTAAAATCACTTTGCCAGGAATAATAGAAAGACTGGAAAATATCCTTATATCCCTTTTCATTTTTTATTGTTACAGTGACATGCCTAAGGATGGGTCATTTACAAAGAACAGAGCCTTGTTTCTTACAGTTCTGCAGAGTTAGAAGTCCCACATTAGGGTGTCCTCCGGCAAGGGCCTTTGTGTTGTGTCAACCCATTCTGGGAGGGAGAAAAGAGAAAACAACTATGTGCACAAGGGATGGAACGAAACTGAACTCATTCTTTATCAGGAACCCACTAATTCCTTCTGGAGGCAACTCATCGCAACAATAACAGCAAGAGTACATTTAGGAAGGCAGAGTCCTTTGACCTAATGAACTCCTGAAGGGCTCACCCGTTCACACTACTACAGTGGGAATTAAGTTTCCAGCACAAGAACACTGGAAGACACGTTCAAACCATTCAACCAGGATTTGATACCAGTTATTACCCTTGGAGTTAAAACAAATCTATGCATATTTACCAGACCCATAATGGAATTTATTCCTCAAAATTTTTGTATTACAAGTTACTTTAGTAACTGGGATTTGTTGTATTCTGTGTTTCCTTGGATCATAATAAAATGGCAATAACGAACCACACCTAGACCACGGATTTCTTCCTTGTCCTGAACAAGTGTTTGCAAAATAAATAAATGAACATAAGAGTACAGATTTCAGACTTCTTTGCGACATTCTCACTAGCCAAAAACCAGCTGTTACTATACATGACTTCACCAATATCCTCTGCTTAACTGCACCAGTTAATATAATTGAAATTATGTCTATTTTAATATTAAATCTCTTCCTAACCCTGTTTTCATTTGAATTTGCGATTCAGTGGGTATTGAATGAAATTCATGAAATGCAGTTTTTAAAAGTGGTAAGCACCTTGAAAATTAAATGACATTGTACTCAAGGCATAGACAAAGAAACACAGCGCTAACTTGCCCATGAAATTTCAGCTAACAAAACAAAGCCTGGAATATTCTGGATCTTGGTTTGGCAGATGATATGAGTTAACTCCTTTGTTTGCTGCTATGAATGGATACATTGTATTTTTATTCTTCTGCATGGTGAAATCAGAATACCCTGTGCGTGTTTGAATTATAAGAAACTGAGAGCCAGTTCCCCCAAGCCATTGCATTTAAAAGCTGTAATTTGATCTACTAACTTCTATGGTTTTCATCTACTTTGCATTGTTCCATGCTGAAGAACTTGAGGTCTCCAAAGTTAGCTGCAGTTTGCATTGTTTCCATTAGATGGCGCAGACGATACTTTAGGTACCAAACAAACAGGAACCTGAGAGAACAATGTGATGTTCAGCTACTACGTGAATACCAGCAACCCATTCCAACATGAACGCATTTGTCAAAGGAATCTCATTTAAATATTTCCAGGAAGGAGAGATTTTATAAGTTATGAGCCGTTCTTTTCCTAAACACACTAATAAGATGAGACCATTTCCTTGGTAATTGAGTACTAATGTTTCATAGTTTATATTCCTATTCCTTTTGATACTTAAGAAACATATAGTCATACCAAGGATTTCAAAATACATATGAATGAGACTTTGACATAATAAAAATACAAATTCAAAGCTAAAGCCAAGAGCACATTTACCAAATATTGTTTAATATTTTCTATTTGTGAATAATTACCAAAGTGTGCTGGCTGTCAGTCCATTTATATTTATTTTTGCCCATTGTCTTCTGAATATTTCCACTCACCATAAAACTTTCTTTTTCTTTAAATAAATTGCATAAGAAGCAGTTTTCAATACTTACACTTAGCCATATCTTACTTCTTACGTTATTCCCAGTGTCAATCATCGTTACCACTAAGCATATTCATGTGTGTTTCCAGGGCTTCTTTGTCATTTGAAGGGCTTTTGCCATCATTTTTTGGTTTCTTTTGTTTCAAATTCTAGAGTGAAATGACCTACTCTAATTGATTGGAAATTAAAAGAATTAAACGAAGCCCTGCACTTTGTTTTTATCCACATAAGCTGAAAGCATTTGAGACAGAACAGTTATAACATCAGTGTGCATCACTTGGATACCCTTAATTCTTTGCTTTGCATGCGTCCAAATCCTATAAGACTTCATACATTGGCCAAAACGAAAGCAGTTTTTTTATAAACAGAAAGAAAATCTCCAGAGAAGAGATCTCAGAACACTTCAAACAAATTCTGTTTAGCTGGTTGTAAAAATACACAATATCTATACATTTCCCATATTTTCTAACCCAGTAATTACCAAATTCTTTTCCAAGTGACCAACTCCCATTATCCTCTACATAGCAATTTAAACACTGATGTTTCAGAGTCAGATCTTCTTGGGAAAAAAAGAGCTTAAGTTTAACAGGGAGCCATGGTAATAGTTTTGAAAACTGGATTGCTTCAAGCATCTCTCCAGGGCAGATGGAGCATAAGAAACAAAGGGGAATTACAAAGAATTAATAGAGGCAGGAGAGCTGCATTGATTCTGAGGCCATTCCATCTCCCCGTAGGTAACTTATTAGTGACGGAGGATGTCAAGCTGTTATTTAGACACTGTGCAGTCCCATTTCAATAAAAATAAAATGCTTCTAAGGTGAAGTAAGGACTCAAGGTAAAACAACTTGAGAAAGCAGACCAGTGAACAGTGAGTCATTGTTCCAGATTATGTCTTGGATATGGAATAATTAGCAATAAGAAGATTACAAGCTCAACTCAGGTGGCTCACTTGAAAACTGCAAACATAGAATGAGCAAACTAACACCATGAGGTCTTTATTAGCGTACACCTGTGGACGTTAGAACGCTCTTATGACAATGCTAAAAGCAGATTTTGCTTAGCATAATTACCATAGCTATCAATTTGAAGGAAGTAAAATATAATGCTAGGATAAAGAAGACTATTAATAATGTTCTTCTTTAGCACTGTATAGGACATCAAAAAGTTTAGGTTAGTCTACATGCTTGTCTTGAGTTAAAATTCATCTTCCTAAAGGATTTTGTTCTTTTTATAGTCACCTATATATCTGTAAGTACAGGCGCATAGTGTACACTGAGTCTTCCACCCTTTAGATAGCAAGCAGCATTTTTTTCAGATGTTTCCATTTTTTTCAGATTTACTGCACATGGAAACACACACACACACACATACAAAACCTTAAAATCTGAAATCTGTGAACCAATTTCCCTGTATAGCACTAGTATTCTGAGTTTATCTTCCCAAAATTCTTTAACGTTTTCTTTCTTTCTCTGAGTTTCTTATAAATACTTGAGCATTGTAATCTCACACTTTTATAGGTTCATTTCTTAATTAAGTAAATCTATAAATTTGATAATATGATAGTGATACTAATAGCAGAGGATGAAACAATGGAACCTTTTAAAAATAAAGTAAAGTAACTTCCAAAGAAACAGAAAGTAAGCAAAAAGTCAGGAGTACTTGTATAATAAGGTAGGCAAAAAGAGGCTTGAAATTCTTTTAAAAATGGCTTTTTAAAGCAAACAAATTGATTATCATTTTACTTGTTATGAGGGAATTTATTAGATCAATAAAATCATAAAAGACCAGGTGAGGTGGCACCCGCCTGTAATCCCAGCACTTGGAAGGCTGAAAACAGGAGGATCACTAAGAGTCCAACCTGTGTAGTGAGACCCTGCAGACCCTGTACTAAAATACATAAAAAGATAAATAAATAAATTTTTTAAAATCATGCAATGCTCTTCCTTTTATGATCTGAATTCTCTCATTAGTTTTGCTCTTTTTCCATTCTGGGTGAGAAAATTATTGCAGAGGGACATGTTTGGGAAAAATGTTAATCTTATTCTTGAGTGGTGGAAGTCTTTTGCATGTGAAAGTCTTTAACCCAGTTTGCCTTTGATTTATGCTACAGTCTAGAAGGTCTTGTCCAATCCTGGAGCTAAGTTTGTATTGAGGCCACTAACTCTACTGTCATTTGTAATTCATGAAGGAAAGGTAAACAAGCACTAGACTAAACCTCAATGTCTCAGAAACAAGCAAAGTTAACTGGTGAATATAGTTATTGAAGACATAGTTCTAGAATTAATGACAACAGTAGTTTTCCTTTTCTTTAAGAAAAAAAAGTGTCCAATTACTTTTTAGAAACACCTGTGTCATATGCGCTATAAATGCATGCTCTTAAAGAAGATTCAAAGCTACTCCAAAAGACCATGGTTTCGGAATCTTTCCAAATTTCATTGTCCAATTCATATTCCAACATGTTACTTGAACGATGCTGGCTTAAAATCTTAAGGGAAAAATGGAAGAGGTTAAAATGATAGTGTTATGGTTTAACATTAAAATCTAAACAATAATGTGTTATAAAAATTGAAGAGACCAGGGAGATAGCTCAGTAGAATAAGCGCTTGCCTGGCAAGTGCAAAGGCCTGAGTTCAATCCCCGATTCCGGAAAAAAAGAAAGAAAGAAAGTAAGTTGAAAATTTTTTTAAGTCCTGAAATTTTTTTTGCCCATATTTTTGCACTTCTTTCTGTGGGTCACCACCATTATAACCATTATTAAATCTTCAAAGCAAAGAAAATCAAATGCTCATCAATCTTAGTGTAAAGAGGTCTATGTTTACCTTATTTCCTAGACTTTTGCCAATTATTGAAAAATAAAGTATAAGGGCTGGCAAGACAGCTCAGCAAACTAACCGCCTGCTTAGTCAAGCACAGGGACTGGGCTTCAATCCTCAGCACCACACTCTGTGCCAACCCCTCCGCGGGTCTCCTTGAGCAGGCAACAAAGTTTGGGTGTGGTAGGGCATGCCTATAATCCCAGCTCTTGAGGAGGCTGAAAAGAGGAGGATCACTATGAGTCCAAACTGGGTAGTGAGACCCTGTGCCAAATTGAATAAATAAATAATATGAAAAATAAAAGTACATTTTTGACCATAATAAAGGAATTTTATGCTATTATTAAAAATGAAAGAAAAGTCTTAAATAGAATGTTATAAGTGTCTACTGAACATTGATTTATTTTTACGATTTTTTATAAAGCTAAATCACATCTTAGTTCTAAAATTTTCATTTAAAAGAAATAGACTGAGATAGGCATGGTGGTGAATCCTGTAATCCCAGCTCTTGGGTGGTTAAAGCAAGAGACTTGTCCAGAGTTTGAGGCCAGCCTGGACTATACACTGAGTTCAGAGTCAGCCTCAATCACACAACAAGACCCTATCTTTGAAAAAAAAAAAAGATGGAAGAAGTAAAAAGAAAAGAAGAAAAGAAGGAAGGAAGGGAGGGAAGGAGGGAGGGAGGGAAGGAGGGAGAGAGGGAACCTAAACAATGATTAAGGATTTTTTAATGTAGAATGCACACAATGCATGAGTAGAGATACATAAGCTCATAAAGTGACACTGGCAATAAATGAGCAAGGTTTGGCCATAAATAGAATTTACCTAGTAAAGAAAATTGCCTAGACAGGCTCCTGCTATTCTGTACAAATCTGTGTATGAATGCACAGATTTCTCAATTTACCTCACTGGAGTACTTCAGGGCAAATTGTCAAGAGCATGTACAACCAGACACAAAGACTACTTTTGTTTTTATTTTCAGCTAGCACTAGTACATTTTACATGTTTTATTCAACATTGTCAAAAACCCAGTGCACAGATAAGAGGGTGCCATGTGTTGGGTGACGAGACGAATGCAGGACAAGTGCCAGGACAAGCTGAGATGGACATCCCAGAATGCGAACACTACAGAGAAGGACAGCCCTAGGAGGGGCCTTCCTATGGTTCTTTCCCTACAATAGTTGACCTTCATGTCTTATCAACTTTCCCTAAATATTATTCTATGAAGAAAAAGCTATGTTACTTTGAAACAAAAATCATGACTCAAGGAAGAAGGCTGGCACTTAAAAAGAATGACCAGAGGAAATGTGTGGTTCTCACTGTCTCATAGCATTGCTGGCCCAGAGTGAGCTTCTCAGAGGGAAATTACAATGTGGACTCTGACACCTGGAAACAAGAGTGTTACGGGTGTGGTGTTAGCTAGCCTTGGGCACCTCGGCACGGTAGACATGTCTTCTCCAATCTTCTACACTTTAGAGAAGTTTTAGATACTAGCAGCAAAAAACTAAATCACAACAAAAAAACAAAAAGCAGGCCTGGGAGATAGCTCAGTAACATAAGCACCTGCCTGGAAAGTACAAGGCCATGTGCTTGATACCCAGTCAAAAAAAAAGGAAAAGAAACTACCTGGCTTTTTTGACTGAAGTTCAAGGGCAAAACATACATCATTTAGAGGCTAAATGGTGCTCCGATACTGTGTCTGTCCTTTTGTTATACCCGTTCCACATTGCTAAGGGGAAAGCTGCCAGCTACCACCAGGACCTGCTGCTTTCCTGTTTCTCTTGTTTGGCAAGGAGAAGAGAAGGCTGTATCTTAGCATTCTCATCAAAATCTTCTAGGTTCAACCTGACTAGACCAAGTAAGAATGCGGACAATATAGCTGGGCCAATGAATACATCCAGGTTAGTGTGACACGATGCCCTGGTTGGCACCAGCTTGAGTTCAGAGCTACTTCTGAACCATGCACTATGGCTATGAAGAAGGGACCCTAGTGACCTAAAGATATCAAGGTTCACTCATGAAAGTAGGGGTGGGTCCAGTTCCAGCCAACTCATACGATTCGCACAAAGGTGAGATGCATGTGCAGAGGGAGGAGGTGGCACAGGAACAAAGCTCTGCCCTGGGAAGGTAGAAAGAGCACTGGGCAACAAAACAAGTATGCCAATTTCAGACTTCTTTCCAAGATCCCCAATCCATGCCCCTGAAACCTAGCTACAGTTCTATTTCAAAACGCATAAATGAAGTCAGACTCTTTAATCACCTGAATTGGCTTAATTCAGAAATAACTTGAGGGTCCAGGGAGACGGCTCAGTGAAATAAACACTTCCCTGGCAAGCATTTGGACCTGAGTTCAATCCCCGGTTCCACCCAAATAAATAAATAAATAACTCACCTGAAGGTCTACCTAAAGAAACATTTATTGGAGGGTAAACTTTTTGAAAGTTATTTATCTATATATGTATATGTAAATATAGTATATATTATAATGTGAAAGGCATACAATTCACATTGCAAAGACATATACATTAAAAACTAGTCTAAAATGGATAATGAGTTATAACAAGATCACTTTAAACGTAAAATATTAAGTTGAGCAAAATCTGGAAGTATTCTTTTTGTTGTTGTGGCCATAAACAAACCTCTACAGTCTGGGCAGCTTTGCAGAACACTCAGTTACTGGCTCTCTAAAGGTGAGAATCTGCACCTCATGCCTGTTGGCCTCTGTTGGAAGGCCAGAGTCCGGATGGCCTCATTGGCATGTAGTCAAGGCCTTAGCTGAGGCCACTCTTCCCAGTGACAGCTGAAGATCTTTTCCTAAGCTCATTGATTGTTGACAGAATTTAGTCCCTTGGGGTTGTATGGTGACATCCTTGATATCTTGACATGTGACCTCTTTCACCTAGAAACTAACTTTGGAACTAATCTTGAAGGGATATTGTTTCCTTCTTATGATTTGAATCTCTGGCCTTACTCCTCTGCTCATACGGGCTCATGCCGTTATCCTGGGCTCACTTGGATGATCCGAGATACTCTTTATTTCAAGGCCCCATAGTTAGTAGACATAATTACACATGCAAACCTTCTTCTGCCTCTCTCTCTCTCTCTCTCTCTCTCTCTCTCTCTCTGTAACAAGGTGAGGACTATGAAAGCCAAAATTCTGCTTGCCACACGGGGTGGGATTTGTTTTCCACACAAGTAAATCAAGTAGAAGTGGATTCATTGCATCATAGGAAGGAATCCAAATGTGGGTTCTTTAGCTCTCAATTTTTGTAACATCCTTATGTATATCGGTATACACACATATATGGAAATTACAGAAAAATAAAAGATGCTGATCCTTTTCATTTGTTCTGATTTAGGTTTCTAAAACCTTTGTTCTGCAGAGTAGGAATCAGTAATAAGGACAACTTTGAAAGATTTTGCCTGTATTTATCTTGTGTTTCTTTTTTGTCAGACAGTACAAAGAAAATTAAGTTTTTGCTTCTTTGCTATACATATAATACTCAGAAGTGAAAGCTTAATTAACTTGTCAGAATTAAGGCATCTCTTCTCTTGAGCTGCTGTATCCACTTTCCCAAAAAGATTTGACAAAGAAAGAATAAACCTTCCCAACACCTCAACTGGAAGAGTTATACTGCTGCAGCCACCATGCCCTCTAATATTGCTACCTGTCATTGCTGGTCACGTTTCCGACCCTCAGAATGAGCACACATTTTCACCATTTTTCAAGAAATGTCGGCAGTGCAGAACACCAATTGTTCCACCGGGTGGGGGCCATCAGGTTGCAAAAAGGAAGCAAAGCAGAGCAGCTAATTACCATGTACCAAATTCATCTCTTTCAGGAAGACAAAAAAATCAAAAGAAGCAAAGAAGTTGGCAATTCTTGTTGCCTGCAAGTTAATTTTCACTTTCTTTTGTGCTGACTCTCTGGTATTCTACTGGCTCAGAAAGTGATGTTTCCAGAAGTATGGCAAATATTAGAGCAGATCCTCTGAACGTGTAAGCTTTCCCTTGGGTCTAAGTTATTTACCTTTGAAAGCTGCATAAACTCTTTCCTGAAGCTAAGAGCTTGAGTGTAAATTAAAAATTGCTTCTTAAGCTTACCAAGTATAATTCTAGGAATTTAGATACTTCCATCTACTGAAAAAGATTGACAATGTATTTTGATTCATCTTTGACCTTCATTTCTTTAGCTTCTCCTGTAACACACAACTTAACTTACCTAGCTAAGTTATACTTCCTGATAGAACCCCTCACCTTCCTTAAAACTCCTTTATTCTGGAATTATGTAATTTTTTATATCCCTAATATTTACACGAATGTGTTGTTGATTTCTTTTGTTGCTCTATACCAGTGCTTTCCATCTTCCCAAATGAATGGCAATATACCCAAGAACAAAGATCATATAATTTATTCCTAGTTATTGTCACTTAATGTAAGTTGGCTTGATCATCTTTTTTTTTCCAGTGCTGAGGGTTGAACTCAGGACCCTGCACTTGCCAGGCAGCACTTATTCTACTGAGCTATCTCCCTGGCTCCATTGGTCATCATTTTAAAACCTTTTGAAAATGAAAAATGAAGTCACTAAACTGTGACTTCTAAGGTTCTCCCCCCAAAATTTGCAGAATAAATAGAGAAGCCACTTCCTCATGGTGATGTCACATTTTTTAGTGTCAACTAAGTTTGAAATATTACTTTCTTCAGCTAAACCATTACCAAGTCCTCTGGATAGCGTTGTTATTTATCTTCCAAACTGTTCAATCATCCCCTTAATTATGAGGCAAAAATGGATAGAAGAAAGCCTGTAGTTTATCAAATGTATAAGATACATCTTTTCCAAGGATAGATACTTCCATTATAAAAGCAAAATTTTATCATTGAAATAGTACACAGAGAAAATATTCCTTCAAGAAAAGAAGAGAATGAATGTTAAAAATCCAGACAGATGTTCATGTCTTAGTGGAAAAGAAATATTAGCTAATTTATGAATTGGTTTGAGCTTATATTTCTATACCAAATAAAGAGAATTTGGCTAATGTAGGAAAGACCTCAAATGTCTCAGGCTATGAAAATCTAAGTGTTGGCAAGCCCATGCAGTTATTACACACAGGGCAGAACAGACCATCTGCTGGTGGAATGCAAGTGGACACTTCTTCCTTCAGAGTGAAGCATTTTAATTATCTATGTGCATTTTTAAGTGAAAGCTTCATGACAAGAGGGACTTCTGTATCACAGTTGAAATTGTCAATATATATAAATATTTACCAACTTTATCATTTATCTTTGCTTCGGTGTTGCTCACATGCAAACATAAATCACAGGAGCAAGTGCACAGTTCAGTTTTGTTTGGGAGTCAGGAACTGCCATGGTCATTTCCAGTGGGCAGGGTTGGGCTGACCATGCTGGTGCATCAGTGGCAGTGCAGGCTGGAGAGTTGCTGGTGCTTCTGGGTGCCATGCTCAGGGTGACTTAGGCTTGTTCCACTTGTCTCCCATTCTCCAGCAGGTAGTTTATTCTTATCCCAATGTGATTCCCCAAGAGGAAGAGCAGTAACTCACAAGTCTTCTTGAAGCTTGAGGAAAGTATTGGCAGGTCCTTTCTGACAAATTCTGCTGGCCAAAGCAGACCCCAAGGCCTTCCCAGGTTCAAGGGGTGGAAACAGAGCCCAGTGTGTAAGCCGAGCTGCAAAATCACTTCCCAAGAAATGGCAGATTGTAATGAGTGGGATAACTGCTGTCACTTTTGCAATCAGTCTCCAACACAAAGGAATTCATATTTCCCTTTACTATAGAAAATAAAGTAAATAATATTTAATTCAAGCATGGAAATTTTATAAATAAAAAAGCAGTAAGTTTGCCATTCCTTTTCACTTGGTTCACACTGTTATCTCAATTTTTTTTTTTATGTTTTCCTAATAAGTTTCAAAAGTTTGTCAAGTGTAACCAAGTAAGGTTTCTTTTGTTCTTTTCTCTTATTTGTTTTTTTTTTCATCAGTTTTATTGAGAAACAAATAGCAATGATACAGTTTCAAATC
>NDGM011189658.1:0-11418 GCA_002564305.1 Octomys mimax
ATATATATATATATATATATATATATATATATATATATATCCTCATTTTGTGCACTAAAAACCTGTACTTCATGAAGTTTAGAGATATGAATCCAGTAACTCGAGATCTACTATTTTTTTCACCTCACTCTCATATCCCCTCATGAACTTGCTTCTTAGCATTGTTTGATTCAGGAGCTGCCTTTTGATGTTTATAGCAACCGCAGCAGGAGATGAAAAACAAGTGGTTTAAAGAACCCTGAAGGCATCCTGAAGAAGAGGAAGAACTCAGACTCTGTCCTACAGCCCCAAAGGTTCTGATGGCACAGGGATCCTTGAGCAGTCAAGTCACTCAACCAAGCTGGTGGCCACAGTCACCATCATGGTGCCATTCGTCTGTCCTCCGCCACCCCTTCTGAGGGAACTCCAGGGATAAGCTCACTGGGGAAGACATTTTTAGATGGAGTTTTCTAACTCATTTTACACTGTAACCAGTACATGTAGTACTTTATGAAGGACTTTAACATTCATGCATAGAAGCAGTTGATTATGCCTCTGATTTAGAAAAATTCCAAGGGTGATGCTTAGAATTCAACCTACACATCTGACTGCAGGGAGATCTTAAGCCCACCTATCATAAGACATGTGAAAGTCCCTTATATATCTATATGAGTCAAGAGGAGAGATTGGATGGCCTCCTGTTCCAGCTGCAATTGCTCTATTTCTGGCTATTCATTCATATTTTCATCATTCATCATATTCCTTATTCTTATTTCAGTAAATATTTTTTGAGAACATATTATGTTTTATCATGTAGCATACACTGGCAATACATGCCACGATGATAAAATAAATATGTTCCCAGCCTTGTGAAGTCCACATTCTAGGATCTAGACAACAAGTGAGCAGACAACTATAACAAAAAGGCAAAAGAGACACATCAGATCTCTGAAATCCTACAGAAATACTGCCTGTCCCATACCTGAACAAAATGATCTCTAAAATATCTATTTGCTTATACCTGATTTCCTGAAGATACCACTTATGTGATCTTCATCTCAAAGGAGCCAAGTAAACTGCCAGAATTGGAGATGAGAAAACCTTTCCCACTTCCTGAGAGTACAGCAGAAAGGTGTTTATTCCCCAGGATTAACAACTGACACATCAAGTCACCTAAAATGAATGCTTTCTTGGGAAAAGAAAAAAAGGTTTTCCCTAAGAAAGGGCAATGAGAAGGGAACTGTGTTAACAGAGGCTCAGAAACCAGTCCTGTGACTTTGTCTTATCTTTCTTGGCTATTTCAGATGCTGGAATCATCATCTTACTGAAAGATGTTCCTGCTTTCCATGGTAAGCTGAAAGCTGCTCTTAGGAGCTATTTCCCCAAGTGTGGTTTTGATGTGGTATTTTGCTACACGTTACCTGTGAATTCCCTGCCATCTGAGGGTGTGGTGGAAGCCTGGCGCTCAGCCCAGAAAAAATCACCTACCAGCCACTCAGGGAAGCAAGAAACAGGAACAGCTGCCTCCCAGGCAGCACTCTGTCCTCTAATGGATGAGCTTCTTGTAGAAATGGAACTGGTTATTACTATAGAGAAAGAACTCTTCACACTGAAAATCCTAGGCTCATCATGTACAGAACACCTTTCTGCACCCTGCACTGAGAATGCATAGTTAGGGTGACAATATAATTTATTGTCCAAACTGAGATAACTGAGAGGGAGAGGGATCCTAAAAATAGCTAATTACTGCTAAGTGATTGATAGTGATGTTAACCAGACTGAGCACACCGGAACAGATGGCAATGCTCTTCATAACAAATTCACCCTGTCTCCTGAGCTGAAAATGAGCTTGCATCATATTTGCATTCCATTATCCAGGGGATCTTCTATGTTGTGTGTGTGGTTTTTTTTTTGTTTTTGTTTTTGTTTTTGTTTTTTTTGTATTTAAGACAGGGTGTACAAGGTGTATAGGGTCTTACTGCGGAGATTGGACTCATAGTCATCCACCTGTGTTCAGCCTCCCAAGGTGCGTGCCACCATGCCTAGTCTCAATTGCCATCTCAGCGTGCCCTGGGGGCCAGGTTGGCACAGCAGGCCAGGGGATCAAGCTTCTGGCCCCTGTGTCTGCCTAAACAAGCACTTTAATCAACTGAGCTATTGGCCAGCCCTTGTGTTGTGTGTTCTAATGGAAGGTGTGCTTTTGTTTTGGAGATTATAGATTAGGTTCAAAATAATTCTGGCTTATACACTCAAATGGCATAAAATAAATTGGTAGGGCATCATTAAAAAATTCTCCAAAAGGCCATCTATAATAGCACCATAGTTCTCCTATATGAGTAAATTCTACACAAGAATTTTAGAAGGGTGGAGGTAGAAGGCTTCGTACCTGTCCTATCCTCCTATTTCTTCTTTGTTGTAGTCTAAATGTTGTAGGTCGAATGAGGTACTATGAAAGGCATACAATTTTAAGATTGTTACGTAGGTCAGTATAATTTTCTTTGAGAGTTTTGGATATTGCAACAACCAATTTACTTTTCTCTTTTTTTAAACAGGAAAAGAATATGTATTTTCAAAGCAAGCCAAGACTCCCAAAAGAAAAGTAAGTCGCTGCCATTCCATCATATTTATACCGACCCATCTGCCTATAGTCTGCCTATGCCTAGGTGTGTGTTCCCCTATAGGCTGTGAATTCATTGAAGCAGGAATCACCTTGCTGAAATCCATGTTCTTCGTGCCTGCAGCTTGCAGATAAAGGGATTAACTTAGGGGAAAAACAGAAAAGCTGGAATCAAAGGGGACTTATAGAAAACATCAAGAAAGCCACAGAAGACCCGACGAGGCTTGGGGAGGGACAGTTCTGGATTTAGGTCTTTCTATTGAGAGTGGCCAGAGGTACTAAAAAGACAGATGTAATCAGATTTGCAGTCTTAAGAAAATCATCCCTTGGTGGCTGGCAGAGAAGCTGCATCAGGGCACAGCAGGAGCAGATACCAGGAAACCACTTTAAGGAGGCCGGGGCTGTAGCCTGTGGGGACCAGTGAGTGCTAAAGTTAAGGAAAGAAAAGGATCAAAGAAGAATAAGGTAGTGAGTAGAACCACATGTGAGAGCACAACAAGAAGAACATTTAGCCCAAGACAGGCCATTGTATTTCTGAAGAAAAAACTGCCTGAACAAGAGGGATGTAGCCCAGTGGTGGTATTCCTTAGCTGGGCTGTTCTGTATCGTTGAAAGCGCTAAAAGGCTCACCACCACTGGCATAATTCATTCACACAATGAGTTTTATGAGTCAACTCTGTAAGATTTGTGAACAAAAAATCCAAACTCCTAGTCCTAAGCCAACAAAGTACAAAGATGGTTGGTCTCCATCAGAGAAAGCATGAAAGAAATAAGATCCACGATGCTAAGACTTCCAACACTTCTCATGTAATTCTAATAAGGGAAGTCTTAGGTGGAGTTGGGAGAATTGGGAGAAATGGAAGTTTCTGCACCAAGGTACCATATCATAATCACCTGGACATTTCTGCTTCCTGAGCAGGCTTCCATGGAAGGTACTTGTTCAGTTATTGAGCTGGCTCTTTAATGAGCAGGTAGCAGGCATTCACTTGCCTCTTTGCTGAGTAACCAGAATAAGTTTAAAGTAATTTGATTTTTGGAAAATTGGCCCACACATGTTGTTATCTGCCAGCAGCTACAGGAATAAAAACAATCAGCTCAAGAACTTCCCCTTCCATAAAACTGACCTTGAGCACTAAGGTCTGGTCTACCTCCATCTCTGTCAGCTTCCAGAGAAGCAGGATCCTGGTTGCTGTGTTCTCTCTCAACCCCACCCATGCCAGCCTGTAGAGAACAGAGCTGTTTCTGATTCTAGTGCTTTGTACAGTGAGGGAAGAAAATAAGGAGAGATGAAGGAGAGAATAAATGAGTGTGATTTATTAATGCTTTACCATATATGTACCCTCAACTTGGCCTCTTACCCTGAGCAACCTCTGGCCCTTTCTTGTTTAGATGGTCCTGCACACACCCAGGCCAGGGATGTTCTGTAGATCTAAGAACCTGGTGAGGGCTACTATAGATGGTCCCTGGTTCTCTGGTTGCTCATAATCCAGTCCTCACACCCCTCAAGGTTCCATGTGGCTTGAAATTCATCAAGTGTATTTCTTTCTGCAGACAAAGGAATACCATCTTCTCCCAGCAAGGTAATAAGACTCTTCTGATATTAGCATAGAAGAAAACTATTCAATGTCAGTGTTGTGAAGGAGCTAATATCTGATCAGCACCTTGTATATGATAAGCAATGTGCTAGGTGCTTTATAGGCATTGTATCGTATGACCATTGCAGCAATCCCACTATTTAGTACTATTACTTCCCCCTCATTTACAGATAAGAAAACTAAGAGATTAAGTGATATTACTCAAAGCTAGATAGATAAACAATGGCAAAGCCAAAATTCAAAACCCAATCTCAGGCCCAAATCCGTGCTTTTCCCTTTGGCTGTCTTTGCTTTTTATTCTCCTGAGATTCTACCATGAGTAAAATTTCTGTTGAGTAAAAGGCTCTGTAGTGAGTGGTTAAATCTTATAACCTCCTCACATTAAGATGCCATTACATTGTTGTCATTTATCAGTATGGGCCTCCCAAGAGCACTAAGACTTTGGGAATTATACAGGGTGTTCAGAGGTCGCTCTGGGACATGGCCAGAAGAGACACACTTGAGTAGGTGCATACTCTGTGCAATATGAGGGCTTTAGCCAAAAGTTCTAGTGGTTGGGGTGGGAGAAGCAATTTAAGATAAATGGACAAGAGATGAAGAGGAAGTGGTCATGAGAGAGATAGGTTTACCCAGGATCAGGCCTGTGTGGAGACTAAAGTGTAAAGAGAGTCTTGATGACATTCTCCTTTGAGCAGCAGGACAGTGGGAACCAGACCTATGCGGATGAGATGTGCTACGTCCTTATCAATCACACATCCCTTAGGAAGATATCATTGGGGAACTCTGCTGAAGAGGAGGTCATCGGAGAACTCTATGAGAATATCTCCTGCAAGGCTAATAGGCCCAGAGAGTCTCTGGGAAGCACTGAGACAGAGTATTCACTTCTCCATGTGCCTTCCACCCCAAGACATCCTCCTTACCCAGAAGACGAATATGCACTTCTCATGCCTAGACTCTCCCCTTCTTCCCTCCAACAGCAAGGGCCACGTGTGGCCCCTTTTGAGACTCAGTTTTCCCATTTACAATGAAGTGATTGGACTGTCTTTGTTTATCACCAGCAGAAAAAAGTTGGGGTGGGGCTTTGGCTGAAGAAGCCTGGGGCACAGAGCTCCTAGCTTATTTCTCTGGAGTCTCAGCAGAGAATGGCACCCAAACCACAAGGCCTTGCAGAAACTGCTCAACATCTAGCATCAAAAATCAACCAATTAAGCCTGAGCACCACTATCTGAAAAAAGAATGACCATCTTTGTTTCAGTGTGCTGTTGGAAGGACCCTGTGATAGAAAGGACTCCCTGCTCCCCGGTAGCTGTGTGTACCACAAAAGTCTACTCTTCTAACTGACTTTGTTTTTTGTTGTTTTGGGTTTTGGGGGTTTGTTTGTTTGTTTGTTTGTTTTTCAGTACTGAGAATTGAACCCAAGGCCTTCACACTCTATTCTCATCCCTTTTTAAATCTTTCATTTTGAGATAGGATCTTGTTAAATCACTAGGTTGCCCAGGCTGGACTCAAGCTTGCAGTCCTTTCATCTTAGCCTCCCACCTGACTGGGTTCTTATAAGGCATCATGACTGTCCTTGGGGCTTACAAGACATCTTATTCATCAAGTGACCCCCAAGTGAGAATTCACACATGACTGACTTTCCAGCTTGGCCCCAACCCCACAGGAGTGTGATATTACCCCTTGCTCCCCCAGTGCCTAAGGAATGTCCTTCACAGGGCATCTTTCCATTCACTGGCCCCCATGGCTTGGTTAATTATGTGAGTTGAATCATAAGGCTTCTGTACCAGTTTGTTTTATACATAATTTTATCAAATATGTGTTTGATTGCTAACTTTGTATTTCTGCCCATAATTTTTTGGCAGTTCTAGGTATCAAACCCAGCAGCTTGGGCATGTTAGACAAGCAGCCAACAGCTGACCCTCTCTGACAATCAAAGCATCCGTAAGAGGATGAGAAATCAGAAAGACCTTTGTAGGCTTTTGATTCAGAGAGAATAATTTTTCCAATGACACATTAAAGTTAGTGGCAGAATCCTATTTAGATCCTGATTTACTGACTTAGTCTTCCTTGAATATACTATACAGAAAAGCCTTTGGTATAGTTTAAATGACTGTGTTAAATGTGACATGAATAAATGATTAAAATGTCCACATTGAAGAAACATCACATTGACCCTTTCTCTAATAAACACTCCTCTATGGGCCTTAATTATTTTCCATCATCTTTAGTATTTAAAGAATTATGTTTACCTGCTCAACTAAGAGTCAGCAAACAATGGACCACTGACCCACTGGATTTGGTCACACCTGTTTATGCAAATAAAATGTAATTAGAACACAGCCAACCTCACTTATTTACATGCTCTCTATGGTTGCTCCACTGTGATAGAGTTGAATAGATTCTGTAAGGCCAAAAATATTTAGTTTGCCCCTTCCCAGAAAACGGTTTTGTAGATCTCTTCCCTAAACCATCACACTGTGAGACAAACCTGACAGGAGTATAGTTAGTTATCAGTATAACTCATAAAAGCAGGTGCCAACGAAACAGTATGAAAATATTAAGCCACAAATGAGAGACCCAAAACAATTAGCAAATAAGACTATTTCTGCATTCACACCTGTGTCATTACTGTTGGGTATAACTCAGAATGACCTTCCTAATTTTAGGGATGTTAAAATAGCAAAAGGTCTGTTGCATTAACCAGTAGAGCATTACCATTTTGTGCTCAAAGCAACAGCTATTTAAAGCATGCTAAGTGTCTAATGATGATAAATTCAGTGGCTTGAGGTTCAGTGAGTCAAAACAGGTTTGCTGAGACTTCTGATGATGTCTGATTGTGAGTACATTTCTTTCACGTGGACCATTAAGTTTGCTTTTTGGCTGAGGTTTACTCAGGTACAAGAGGGAGCATTTGTGGCGGCAGCAAACAATGTACAAGGTGCAGCATTGTATAGAGGGAGCAGTGAGGACTCAAGAAAAGATACACCATGAATCGAATCTTGGTTCTCTTTCTGCATCCGCTATGACCTTGAGTCTGTAACTTGGAGGCTCCATTTTTTCACCATAAATGAGAAGATTAATCTAATAGATGCAAGTCATTTACTGCAGAGCCTAAATAGACATAATATCAAAGAGTGAAGGGATCATTCATGATGTGTGGAGAAAGAGGTCAACACACACGTGGTGGTCCACCCAGCAATCACCCAGCGAGACAGAAACATCGGATTGATGAGTTTGTGTTGAAATCTCCCACATGATTGCAAAGCCGTAGTGGAAAGCTATCTGCAGTTAAGCTTTGTCTCCTGAAAGCACTACCTGTCCCAAGCAACACATGCCCTAGATCAGGAATGTGTTCAGTGTAAACACTTAGTCAAAGAAAGCTGTTCTTCTAATGAGGCTATATGAAGAAAAACATTTTTTTGAAGAAAAAATGAGCAGAAGAGCTCTTGACAGTTCCTCAAAATTCCCACTGTAATGTACATAACATTGTTTGTCAAATTAAAATATTAACTTTTATAAATAAAAATTATGAGAAAAATTCTGAGTTTATTTAATATATAGAATATATATTTAACATATATAATATAGAGGAAATAGAATCTTCTAGTAAATAAGTTTTGATGTCAAAAATGCTGTATTTATATATAATATTGATCCCATTTTATACATATTTTAAAATTTCTGTGTGCCCTATTAGCAAAAAATGCACACTCACACAGATAAACACATTTGTGTGTGATTTCATGGGGTTAGGGATGCAACCCCTCAATTAAAGGGTCACTGCATTTAGTCAGGCTGAGCATCTACACTACACTTGCCTTTCACACATGTAACCAGAAAGCCCCACCTCCCCCACACCCGGCTTCACACCGTGCGCAGCGTAAATGCAGAGGTACAGTGTGTGAGGCCACTGCAGGCTCTGTGGTTTCCATTTACGTTCATGCTAGCAGCTATAAATAGGTCCTCCATCTGTACACAAACACTTTTTTTTATATAATGAAATAAGGGTGGGAAACCCTACTGCTTATAATGAGTTCAAATGCTAACATTGTTCCAATCAACCCAGTGACAGACACTTCAAAAATTCCAGGTGGAGGATGCTATGGGTTGTGTCTAGGTGCCCCCCCCCCCACCGAAAGCCTCATGCAATCATGGTGGGGCTTTAAGATTAATTCATGATCCAGGTCTGGGATTATGGGTATGAGTGTTACACTAGCCCTGGGGTGAGTAATCTGCATACAAATGTAAGGAAAGAAAACAGACTTCCTAAATGCTGCAGCCGCTGCCCCTCTTTTTGCTCTTTCCTATTTTCTGCCGCTCCTGCTGTGAAAGGCTGCCCTCTGCCATATGCCATTCTGCTTTGGATCCAGCTGAGTATGGACTGAAACCTCCACTAACTTTGAGCTAAATAAAACTTTCCTTTCCTAATTCTGGGTGCTGGGTATTTTCTCAGACATTCAGAAAATCCATTTCAGCTAAGTGAATAGAGCAGTGCAAATCCCTCACTCCTTCCTTGAGGCTTCTTTTGCAAGTACTTGGGGGAAGCATTGAGTGCTTTTCCCCAGAGTCTCCCATGGCCACACCTCCCAATGTATCCCTTCCTCCAACCACCTGTGCTCTTTCAGACTTGTAGTTGTCACCCATACCTGAGCTGAGCCTGACCATGGACACCCAGGGGATTGAGGCCCTCGTCCTCCGTGGTTGTCCAATAGGTGGGTTTTGCTCCCTAAAACTGTAGGACTCTACCCTGATCCTTCCAACTCTCCAGGATTTAGTGTTCCAGCTATAAGATGACAGAGCTGTTTTGATGTTAATTCAGTGGTGTCTGATGAAGCTACCAGCAATAGTGTGAATTACCTGATTTAAATCACACAATGACAGAGTAATGGCAGAGAAGGAGGAGTCTGGGCTATTACATTTCCTGTTTGCTTATCTGTTTGTTAGGATACTGGGGATTGAGCGCAAAGCCTCAAGCATGCTAGGCAAGTGCTGTTCCTCTGAGCTACATCTCTAGTCCTATTTTTCTCATTTTTGTCTATGCTGATCACTCTCTGAATAGTGCAGGAGTTCACATAAGAGAAAAAAAAAGAAGTGGATAAACTTCTTCCTAAGAACACAGAAACACATGCAAAGGCAGTGGATCTGCCATTGAGATCCCACCACTGAGCCAAGCTCAGCTTGAACCTTATGCCAGGCCTTCTCCAGTTAAATTATACCAGCCACTCTCCTCCGGGGCCTTCCTAGCCTCCAGTTTTTCTTAATTTTTACACCTAAGAATTGATGTTAAATGGGAGGGGGTGTATTTGTTTGTCTTATTTTGTTTTGTTTTGTACTGAGGATGAAACCCAGGGCATTTATACTGAGCTACATTCCCAGTTCTTCGTTATTTTTTAAATATATTTTTAAATCTTTTATATATTTATTTGGTACAAAGTCTTGCCATGAAGTTCAGATGCATAGTGACCCTCCTGTCTCAGCCTCCCCAGCATGCACCCCCACACCCAGTTCTAGGGCCAGCAAGGCATGCAGTACCAGGGATCGAACCTGGATCCTTGCACTTGCCAGGCAGGCACTTAGACTATGGAGCTATCTCCCCAGCCTCAACCCTTTCTTATTTTGAGACAGGGTCTCACTAAGTGACTGAGGTATTCATATTGGTCTTGTAAATGTGATTCTTCCTGCCTAAGCTACCCAGAACATTGGGATTACAGGTGTGCACCACTATGCTCAGGTAACTAGGGCACACTTTCCTTTATGTTTCCTCTTTCATCTTTGCAGGTCCTGACTGCCAAGTAATAAAACATCTTCCCTTCTTAGTAGCTTCTTCTCCTCTGGTATCCTGTACAGTTTTCCATAAGATACATCACTTAAGAGTCTGAGGGTTGTAGCTTAGTAGTAAACCTGTGTTTTAGTATACTCAAGACCCAAAGTTCAATGTCCAGTATCACTAACCAACCTTTTAAAAATATGTACAAGGGCTAGACAGATAGCTCAGTGGACTAAAGCACCTCCTTAGGCACAGTGCAGTGCCCAGGGTTCAATCCTTGGCATGCCCTGCTGGCCCCACCCCTAGGGCATGCTGAGATGGCAATTGAGACTAGGTGTGGTGGTGCACACCTATAATCCCAGTGCTTGGTAGGCTGAAAACAGGAGAAGCATTAAGAGTCCAATCTATGTAGTGAGGCCCAGTAGACCTTGTAGACCCTGTACTAAATACACACAAAAAAAAAGAAAAAGAAAAACATGTACAAAAAAATTAAATTGAAAAGAAAGCAGAGATTATTGGATATGTGTGGATAGAATTTCTGTTGGCAGAGACAAGAAAGTGTTTTTGTTAACCTATATTTAAGTGGCTTCCAGAAAAAGTTTTTCACCTCAAACCCTTCAATATTTTGCAGATACTTGTTTAAACACTACTGTGCACCAGAAATTATTCTAATTATTAATATGTATCATGACAAATACATTTATCGCTAGTGACAAAACAACGTATAGAATATGCAAGTGGCAAGTGTATTTTTTTCAAACACTTCAAAATGCCTTCAAACACAAATTAGTTCTTTTTATATCAATGGCACCAAAAGTCTTCCCTATGCTAAAACCCACGGCAAGGTACTTGCAATTTGGTGCTTTCCAAAGAGAAGGAAAGAACTAAACCAGGTTCTGTCTCCAGACATGGACAGTGTTGAGGACCACCTGGGCAACTCTCCTTGAAAGAAGAGCAATTGTCTCCATTTTGGCTGTGCCTGACTCTATATTCATGTATTAATAGGTACAGAGCTGGCTAGGACTTTTCCTTATCCCTTCAGTTGGCTTTAAGCAGTGCATATTGGTCTAGCCGAGGTGCTGGTGGTGGTCTTTGAAGAGAGCACATGTGTTTCCCTGATAACCCACACCTGCTGCTCTTTAATATGACCTAGACTGAGACAGAATGAAGAGCCAATGATCCACACTGTCAGCTGGATCAAGCCTCAAGATAAACGCTATGACTTTCTGGGTGGGGCTTGAAAGATTACACATCAGAGCTGAAGCACCAGTACCTATCTCAATAGTATCTATTGAGGTAAAGACTATCTTAGTAGTATAATGCAAATTACTTTTCCTGCATATCCTTCTCTCTGCATATCAGAGGTAAATGCCTCCTACCTAACCCAGCTCATAGTACTCACCTACTTCCTGCAATTCTCAGTCATTCATCCTCAAGCCACTCCTCCTTTATGACTGAAT
>NDGM011189659.1:0-11348 GCA_002564305.1 Octomys mimax
CTCTCTCTCTCCTCTCTCTCTCTGTCTCTCTAAATAAATAAATAAATAAATGTTAAAAAAAACAAAATGTCTTTTAGCAAAAATTTATAAAGGGTTTACCAAATCCGAGGCATTTTCTAATCATTTTGGAAATATTAAATTATTTTTTCTAATGTCTGAGAGTGGTAGGTACAATTACTTGGTAGTAAGTTACAAATAAGAAAACTGAAAAACAGGAGGTAAAGTTTACTGCAAAATCTCAGCAGCATGGCTAGGTTTTAAGTGCAGGAAGCCTTGAGATAATCTGCTTTTGACAATTCTGTTATTGTGTAGTGTTAATGTTCTTAACTTTGATCCCAAAGAGTGTGTGACGTAGCAAACTAGAAGAATTTTTTTTTTTTTACTCACTTGAGGGAAAAATTAAAAATGCTAATGTCTCAGAGTTCTTATCTATATGATACATTTACAATTTTATATACAGTAATAACTACACCTACCCAGAATATTCCACTCAACCTAGAAAGACACTTAGTTTAACGTTACTAATGAAGGTGCCACAAGTGCTGCATAATCAGTACTATAACTAAGAAGGAATCTAGCTAAGAAGAGGGCAGGAAAAAACGGAGACTGATTTACTTTTAGTAGCAATTATTTCCATCCTCCTTTTGTTTATGCTATAAGATTTGGAGGTATATCCTCAGGATCTGAAGATACAATTTTGAATTATGTTTTGTCAATGTCAGAAGAGCAAGAAAACAGGAGCATTTGTGTGTTCCTGTGACTAAAGACCAAGATCGCAAGCCGCTGATGGGATACCCTTCAGCCCTTACTGGTGGTAAGTAGAGAACGTGAGTTGAGGTGACTCCTGTTACGTGTGCTGAAGTTTAGCCCATGGCTTTTCCTAAGCCTTTCTTTTCTTTTTTGCCTTAATCCTCATCCATAATACAGCACTGATACAAGCCAGAATAAAATGAAATGACAGACCACTTGTGTTTTACAAACACATAATCAATGAAATATTTCACATTGTAGTTTGGAGGGTTTTCCGTCATGGAAATAATATGATCTGTGCTCTTAAGCATAAGTGATTCCATTTGGAAAGATTCAATATCACAGGTACATTGTCAGCGATGTACATGGAAACGCTGGAGGAAGAGGCAAGGGTATCGCACCTGAGATTCACTTTCCTGGCAGCACAGATTCAGGCTCCCTGGTGGCCACTGCCCGGTGTGTGAGGCAGCACCATCCACGCTGCCCGCAAGCCTGTGTGGACTGGTTAGCCAGGACGTGGAGGGGCCCGAGCTTGTCGCTGTGTAAAATGTGCTCTGTGCGTGCTAGAAGGGCGTCTTTGTAGCAATAAGAAAAGTTCCCGCAGAAAATAAAATATTGTAAATCTTAATCCTAGTAATTAATGCTCAAGCAGTTTCCATGTTGTTCTTTTCTTTTTTTTGGTGTGTGTTCTAAGAAGGTTCTTTCTGGCCTCCTGTCCTGTTACCTCAGAGTCTTTTCTTTCCCAAAGCCTGCTAACTGGATGCCAAAAGGACCAGTTCATATCTTGCCTTTTTCCAGAATATTCTCCTGCTCCACCGAGAGAGACAGGATTCACAAAATGAGAGAATAAAACACTTCCCAAGTCCCAGCGTGGGCCTGTTGGGTGTGCATCGAAGCTGCCAGTTTCCAGAACAAAATCTCAGGAGGATGTTAAGGTGCCATCCAACCCTTGAAACTGAACAAATGTATCATATAAATGAGCTTCAAAATGGGGACAGAAACAAAATGTTTGACTTTTTCTCTTTTTTCTTTTCCATCAAGTAAAACTTTATTTTACCTAATGCTTTATAATTTAAGACCTACCATCTATCAATCTTTACTCTGCCACTTTGTTTTAAATTATTGTGTCCAGGGCAATTTGGAACAACAATTAAAAGAAGAATGAATGATGGTGTTTATATGTGTGCAAACAAGACGTTTTCTCCAGCCTTTATTATTTTTCATTTTTCTTTCTTGTTCGAAGCACAGATGAGTAGAATATTGTTCCAAAGTGAAAGCAGTGAAGTGTGGAGCAGCCCGCTGCTGTCAAATTGATGGAGTGAAGATGTTGAAGGAGATAATAGAAACTTTCCCCTTAGTGAGGACTGGAATAAAGAAATCATTTCTAGTCATTCATCAGCATTGATTGCTGTGGTGCTTGTGGCATAGATCACAAGTGAGGCTTTCCCGAGGGAGACAGAGGCAAGGACAATGATCTGCTCTGAGGAATGTGGGTGGCTTCTGGTTACTATTTAGTGTGCAGCAAGGATAACACATGGCCACAAGAACAGGGAAGTCGTGAACTCCAAACATGACCTGCAGTAGGCAGATGTTCTTCACATATTCTGGTTCTTCAGCTTCAGAATGAATATTTTACTCCGGTAACTGGGGACCCTAAGCGAATTGTTGTTTAGTCATGTTTAATTTCAAAGAGTTTTATTTGTTTCTTTCCTAATCGTTTGCGATGAACAAATTTTTAAGAATTGTTTAATTTTCAGAAATAGTGGAGTGATAAATAGCTATACTAAAATGTAATTTAGTGAACATGTGTGAGCCTGCATACTGTAATTTATTTTCTGTAAAGGAGGTATTGAAAATATGTAAATGATGCCTTCAGTAGTTTTCAGTTTTATATTCCTTTAAACATTTGCAAACTTTGCATCCTACAAAATATGTACATATTTTCACTGCTCTGAATGAGTACGGTAGCTCATACATTTGCTTGTGGGCAATTCATTGTAGCAAGATGAAGTGAAGAACTGAAACAATGACCTAAATCACTCACGCCAAAGCAGCACTCTGCCCCCAATCATCTAGGTACAGAATCACAAATCAAAGTGTTCCTTTGGCTTGAGTGATATGGACAATTGTCTCGGTGCTTCATTAGCCCTCACTATAGATTTCCAATCTGATTATGGCTGTAACATGAGATGGGAAAAAATAATACCATGTAATTGTGTTTTCAGCACTTGCCTCATTCCAAAATCATTGTGTCAGGGCTTCCTAGTGCAGTCACAATCTCAAAGGTTAGTCATCTTTTATAGATAAGTGAACACTTAAAACCACCTGAATGCAATTTAGAACAGAGATGTAGAAACTCTTTTGTTAGTCCACCTCTACAAAAGTGCATTTTGCTTCAATAAATTTTAAATATTTTCTTCTGCAGTGAATAATATTCTACTGTTCAGTGGAAGGAAATAATCCATGTAATTGCAATGTGATTTTTATATTGAATATGAATAACATGATATAACGTATTTGGTAAAAATATGTGTGATTGTGCTAGATCAGTATTTTCTTGTTGATGTATGAACTGATAAATAGTAATAGGATAATGCCAAAGTATACAACTAATAATTATAATTATATTGATTATTGAAATACATAGAATAAATATTCTGTAAATCATGTTTCTTTTGCTTCTTTAGGTATCTTTCTGGTATTTTAATAATTTCCCAGAAAAGAGCTAGAGTTGGATTTAAAAAAAAAAAAAAAGACATTGAAGTGCTGGTGGCTTTAACTATGTTATGAACATTTCTTCTACGAAAAGAAAATATATAAATCTTCTACATAGGAAAGCAAATCTGAAGTGTCATGGCTTTGGTTGTGTTCAACTAATTGCAGGTGTTGTAGAGGAATGTAAAGTGCCAACATCATGTAACTACTCACATACATGGTTGATGCTCACCAGTTGGTCTCTAACCCTTGACATACATTACACCAGTTTTCAGCATGTTTAGTATGGTTACCTAAGAGACATCCTAGTACTAAGTGCAATTCTTTGTGCAGTATTTACAGTTTAATCAGCTCAGGGAATAGATCCATAGATATAATCTTAGTACTTTAAGTTCTAAGTTACAAAGGCACAAATATACAAATCATGGTTTTTCAACAGATGAAGACATCTTTGTTAAACCTCATGATGCCATGACTGTGAGTCATGGCATTAAATTGAATCCAGAAAAAAAAATCCAGATGATTTCACTAACAGCCAAGCTTGCAGTGGATTTTATTATTATTATGAAGAGAGTATGTGTTAGAATTTTCTTTCACTTATTTGGTACAGGGTCTCACTATGCTGCTCAGAGTCATGGTGATCCTCCTGTTTTCAGCCTCCCCAGCACTGGGATTAAAGGAGTGTGCCACCACTCGCAGTCTTGGTGGCTGGCTCAGTGCACCTGGGCTGGCATAGCATGCAGGACCCAGTACCAAATCCTGGTCCCTGCACTTGCTTAAGCAGGCATTTAGTCCTCCGAGCTATCTCACCAGCTCTACAAATTAGAATTAAAACAGAAAAAGTTACAAGTGATACAGAATTTCACGTAACAAATATGAATGTCACAGCATTTGTTGTAATACAGAGTTCTCTTCCAACCAGTTAGTCATATTATCGGATATATGCATGCAAAATTAGAAGAAGAAAGAAAAAAAGGAAAAAGTTTTTACACTCCCTCTCCTGATCTTCTCCTCAACTCAGTAACTTTCTTTTGAATCAGACCCACATATGCAAACATCGTATTGTCTCCTTCGTGTAATAACCAGAAAGAGAAAAATTGCAATGGGTTTTCAGAAACCTAACAAGTTAAAAATCGTTCCTAGACTTTGCATAGCATTAGAAAATATACTATTTTCATATTTTATGAAGAAATCTGCATCATCCTTTTTCTCCTTTTTAATTATTTACATGTGATACACAATGGTGCTCAATATCCACAAATCCTTGCAGCATTCTACAGATGACATTTTTATTCCCCAAAATATTTTAAGAGAAATATTTAAATTTTGCTTTAAATAAATTAATGCCCAGAGGAACATGTACACATTTTTTTGCCAATTTTTTATCTTTAATCAATAAAACAAAAACCAATCAAGAAAAGCTAACCATTTTCCCAAATACTACAACACCATTTGAAAGACATGAAATTATTTCTTCTACTTGTTGATGGAGTATACAGTTGTCTTTACCTTCATACCATTATTTGCAATTTTACACAAAAAATTATATTACTCCCCAATTCTATCTTCCTTAGGTAAAAAAACTTCAAAACTCTGTAAGCTATGACTGATGTTTCATATATTGTGAATTATTCTGTTTTCACTTTCAGCATGCAAAATTCGTTGAGTTTCTGAAAAGTTTATTTCTAAAATTATCATTATTATATAAATACAGCCTAAGTATGTATTTGCTTTTAGAACTCTGATATTGAACCACATTTGATTTCAGTGAAATCAAACTGCATAAATTTAAAGTAGGAAAATTTTCACTTGCCTGAAATGACACATTAGTCTTTTCAATCTGCTTTTAGAATTCTAATTTTATTCATCTTGCATATAATAATTTCCTATCAAAAGCTGCAAAAGTTTTGAGTCTCATTTTTGGCTTCTAGCAATCTAAATTCCTAATTATGGGCCTACTCTGAAATCTGTCAAATTATTGATTAAACATGCTGAAAAGAATAGAAAGATAAAATTGACATGGATGTCTTATTCAATGATATTATGGTCTGTTCAACAATGAGGCTGAGTTTATCATATTTGTAGAAAATTCCATACTAAAGCCAAGATTATGCTATGATTTGTATGGGTTGTTTCTGAGCATACAGTGTTTTATGGAGAAGTTTAAATAATCTTAACCAATAAAAAAGAAAACTAGGGCCGGCCAAATAGCTCAGCAGATTAAAGCACCTACAAACAGGCGCAGGGGCCAGGGGTTCGATCCCCAGGCCTGCTGTGCTGGCCCCACCCCTGGGGCTCTCTAAGATGGCAATTGAGACTGGGCATGGTAGCACATGCCTATAATCCCAGCTCTTGGGAGGCTGTAAAGAGGAGGATCACTATGAGTCTAATCTAGTAGTGAGACCCTCAACATCTTGTAGACCCTTCCCTAAAATACAGAAAGAAGAAAGAAAGGAAGGAAAGAGGAAGGAAGGAAGGAAGGAAGGAAGGAAGAAAGAAAGATAAGAAAGGAAAGTAATGAATTTGGCAATACTATCTCCATATAGTAGTGTGATAATTTAAACTTATAGTTAAATAATTTATTAGGAAGGATAGTTTACAAATGTTTGATTTAGAAATGAAGTATCCTTATGTCCTCAAATTTTTCAAGTGTAACATTTAACCACTTTAACAAATTTTAAAAAGTTCATAGACATTTTCATAAAGTGAAGGTAAGTTAAGAGTGCATATATTTTTAAATCATTTTAAATGTCCATGTAAATATACTATATTATTTTAGAAGATATCTTTGTAGTTCTCTCTGCCATCATCTGTGGTCATTCAGATCCATGCACGAGCAGACACAGATCTGTATAAAGCACTAAACAATGAAACATAATCCTTTTAATATTTGCCATAACATTGTACCAACTGTTTCATATGCAATATTTCATTTACTATTTTTGGATATGTTTTATTATTTAACATAGAATCACTTAGTATTGAGGAAATTAGTATTTAAAGAGATAATTTAAAATCATTTAGTCAACAATTAGCAATTCAGGACTTAAATGAGTCTCCTCAACCCTAATGTCAAGGCTCTTCCAAACCAATGTATCACTGAAATTAATCTAGTCTAAAAAATACTTATATTTAAAATCTAATCAGAAGAGTTTTCTAATAATGACATCAAAAACCATTGTATTCTAATTTTAATAATTGTTAGTCCATTCTGGAAATGAAGAATTTACCTTCTTTGGTCTTCTAGAAATTCAACTTTTTCTTTTACTCTATATCAGTGATGGCACTCTTTACATCTTCCAGTGAGACCATATAGCTGGTTGGGGCAGGCATAGCATAAGTTTGCTGCCACTAGTCTAGATTATAACATTGTAGATGTTTAAACTCACTCAAAAGGCCTAGTTATTAGTATTTTTCTATCCCTCTTTGCTATAATGCTCCTCATGTTTTAATTTATTTGTCACATCCAACTTTAAGTATATTCTTGAGGAAAATATGGAAAGGGATTTGAAGAGTTGTTTAGACTCTTTGTCATCCATGATTATCAGAACACTCACCTTTGCTCCCAGCTTCTAGCCATAGTTTGGAGAGAATTATGACAAATGTTTCTCATGTTTGTATGTTCAGCACAGAATTTTACTTTCATTTTCTAAATTTGAAGTCCAAATATGTATTCTGAGTACTATTCATCAATACCCAAACATAAAACTGGCATTTAAAGTGCACTTGTGATTGATCACAATCCAAATCTTCTCGTTTTCAAGAAATACTCATAGGAATTTGTTTTCACTTTAAGTATATTCCTTCCATATGCTTCTGCCTTCTAAGTGCTTTATGCAGTAAAATTAATAAAATGCTACTTCTTAGAGACACTGTCATTCAAGTAGAGGATTTATAAATCCTCTGGTAGTTACACCAGCAGCTGTAAAATAATCTATCATTCTTCCTTATAACATATTCTTTTACCTTACTTCTGATACTGGTTTTCTGTGATTTTCTTTCTTCATTCCTAACAATTATTTTCTTGCTTGCTTATTTATCTAGCCTAAATGGGACCTGTTCCTTTACTACAATTATGTGTAAACAATTTACTAAAAATGAATAGAGAAGATTGTTATAATAGTGTTTGAGACAGGATATCATGTATGCATCTTGTGCAATGAATAACCACTAAGACAACAATACGCGATGTATTAAGTATTGAAATTGTGCCAGTAATCGGTTATGAAACTGTCTCATTGATATTTGTTTCTCAATAAAGTTATTAAAAAATTTACTAAAAACAGATCTGTGCTAGATCTCTGCAGCTGCAGAATTCCTTGTAAATGCATACAATGGTATCAGTTTCTCATTCTCTCAGGGACAAACACTAGATTTCTTTGGAGTCAGCATTGTGGCTTAACACAAATTTTTTGGCGTGGTAGTTCTGAGTATAAATTAATGAGCATATTTTCTGTTGACCAGGGCAATTTAAAATTCTAATCTAGATTTATCTATAGCATTCCTTTTAGTTGGAACTAGTTATATTACATTTATTTTGAACAGAACTCTGTCCCAATTTGCAAAACTTGTTCAATGACAGAAAAGGATTAGTGTTTTTTTAATGACTGGTTCTCTTGAAAAACATAATCTGTTTTCATAGTATGTATGATTATTATACATTTATTTATAAAGGAATATATCTATTATTTATAAAAGAAATTGAATATGGCATCAAGATTTTAGGCAATAGTAAAAATATTATTAATTATAGCACGTGTATTGGAAATCTGTTGTCATAGTTTTCATTTTTGCTAATTTTTCCTAATATTGTGCTATAACCACAATATAGTGGCAATTGACGAAAATGTCAACTTACAAGGAGAAAGCTGGGTGATATTTACATTTACGTTGATGAATAAGAATTACATAAATTAAAGAAGACATTTGTTAAATCCTCATTCATTAATCAGTGACATAAGTGACTTCTTGCTGAATCAGATAATAGCTTTGAGATTCGATAACATGTCTTAAGGTTTTGTGTTGCAGTATAGCAACTACCAGCATTTAAAATGTAATCTGCATTATTAAATCTTCCCCATTACTTTCTTAGATATTACATTTAGACAAACATAAAAATAAGATATTCATCTCTGAACAATGTTTGCCAATACTCTTGTTGTAAATAACAGTAGAAAAGTTGATTTACAGAGAATATTCTGTCACTGAATCCTGAATTACACTGAGAATCACACTAAGATACCAAGAGAACTTTGATACAGCCATAATACTGTATCAACTAAGATACCAAGAGAACTTTGATACAGCCATAATACTGTATCAGTGCATACACCAATTTTCATAATAATCATCATCATCATCTCAAGAACATAGATAATACTATAGTAAAATATTTAAAAAGCTATGAATTTTGAGTAGGTAGTACCTTTTTAAATAGCATTTAAATATTTATGTTTAATTCAATATTTAATAATGATATATTTGATGAGAAATTTGCCAAACTTATGAAATGTTAAGAAATATCTTTTGCAAGCCTTTATAAGCCATTTGCAGCATCCTGCTGAAGTAGCACAAGACCTAGATTTTCTGAGGATTCTTTTGCCATGATATTTAAATTCTCTGAATTAAAGTTTTCATCAGTGTAACTTAGATTAAGTAACTTATTTAATAGTTTTAGGACAATGTTTCTGACATGCTGATTGCCCAGTGATGAATGCTGTTCCAGTGGCTCCTATGCTGGGAAATATACCAACAAAGTTCAGAACATATTCATCTAAATTACTGTATTATTATAAAGTTTCAGATTTGTACCAGTATTTCAAAGTATTATATAAAACTAGTTACTTATTCATTTTAACTTATCTCAGTTATTTACACTTTGAGATATAAGGGCACTATCAAGAAATAATTTCTTTATAAATAATATTCATGACTTTTTCATATAGAAGCATCTCAAACTATAACGGTAAAGAAGATTTCCAAATCACAGTGTATTATGTAGAACACCTTGAAACTTTAAGGGGAAAGAATAATTTCTATGCATAGCTTTCAGTTTTGCCAAGCTCATTGTTTTGTATCATACAATAAATATATGTTTTGCCAACCTCTTTCCTCTGCCCTCCAGTATTAAGTCTGAAGAGACTTTATTATTCATTCGTGTGTTCGAAGGTAGCTGTTTCTACCTTAATAGAGCCAAAATTGTCAACTTTTCAAACAGTAACTTGTTTTCTATGCCCTTAGGTTTGAAAGAAAATAGTCTCATAATGGAAAATAGTAAGCTGGCTTTCTGAATGTATAAATGTCTCGATTCTTTATCAGCCTGTGCTCTGCTACCTGTCTGTAGGTGGTCAGATGGTCTCCTCAGAATAGGAAATACAGTTTGTGGATAAATGGGCCATAAATAACCATATTTCTGTTTGCCATTGGGTTTTGCAGTCTCAAAAAAATGAGCTTCTCCAACATGAAGAAACTACTTTCACCTGGAATTGTTTTAAATTGGAAGTAAAATTGAATGAATTTAAATGTAACCAAAGAAGAAGTAAAGTAAATGAATTTAAATATAACCAAAGAAGAAAAGTTCATGTAATGTTGTGGCTATTAAAAATTAGATGGAGATTGGGTGTGGTGGCACACTCCTATAATCCCAGCTCTTGGGAGGCTGTAAACAGGTGGATCACTGTGAGTCTGATCTAGTAGTGAGACCCTGAACACCCTGTAGATCCCTCTCCCCCAACAAAAAAAGAATTAGAAGTAATTACTATGCAATTTCCAACCAGATATGTGATTTATCTCATGTGTAATAAATAGATCAAATTATATGATGAAAGCTGGCATTCTAATAGATTTTGTTTTGATTATTACAATTCATATTACCAATTGTAGAGAACCATGAATAAAAATAACACTCAAAATTTTCAATCATTCTCATTTTCATCATTTTTCTAAATGACTCATCAACAACAGTTAACGAAGATAATAGATGATATTTTTTATAAACACTTTGACTAAGCAGAGTCAAGATTGTACGTATTTTATTTTTGTACGTGTGTGTATCTTTACAAAACTGAATATCAATTTATGAGATAAATATGTAGGAACAGGTATTAAGTATTTCTTATTGAACTGTGCTTAGTCATCTATTTTCATCATATTCTTTTGGGAAATCAGCAGTTAAGTCACTTCAGTACTTTAGAACTACTGGATAGTTTTTGAAGGGGAATCACAGCAGAGAGCCAATATTGGATCAATCACTTGATGTTGTTAGTCAAACTTAAAGCATAAAAACAGCCATTTAAACTTTAGTCATTCCGCATTAGTCATCAACAGCATTTATAATCATTTGTTACACTAAGCTGATGGTAGAGTACATCCTTTCTTAAAAACTCAAACGCTGCAATGTTGATAATTTTCTTGGTAATCATTTCTGATAACAAGAGAAATATAAATTCCCAATAACGTAATATTTCAATAGAATAATTCTTCAATTTTATGTTTTACTTACTTCAGTAGGTGTTTCTTTGAATATTTATTATGCAAACATCACACATAAAGAATATCACACACTTGTAAAATATTTAAAATGTTGCCAAACATTTACATTTAAACATTCAGTTGAAACTAAATAAACTCATAATATAACTTGCATAAACTAGTTGAATTACTCACTAATACTCATGAATCAGAACTATATTAGTCTCATATTTTCAGATCTTATTCCTCGAATCATGCTCCATTTTTGACATGCTCTAGAATTTCTTACAAGTATAAAGAGAATTAACACTAAGGGAGATAATTAAAATGTACTTGTGAAGAAATTGGTCTTTTGGGGCCGGGGAGATGGCTCAGTGGAATAAGCACTTCCCTGGCAAGTGCAAGGGCCTGAG
>NDGM011189661.1:0-14470 GCA_002564305.1 Octomys mimax
CCAACCAACCAACCAACCAACCTTGCCTTCTAACTGACTTGGCTGGCATTTCTGCGTGGAGACTGCTCTGGAGGGAAGTTTCGGTTGTCCCTCCCTGTACCCTCCAGTGGGAAGGGGATGCAGGAGCCCCACGGAGAGCGATTCAGGGACAGAGACGTTTCTGCGTGAATGGTGACCAGGCCTCGCTACCCACGGCGAGGTAGGCTGCATCTGGAAGCCCTCTTTCCCATTCTTCCCCAGGCAGTGAAGCGTCTCACCTGTGTTCAGTGTGCCGCTCTTCCTGATTCACAGGATCACCGAGTTTTCTATCGCCATTTGGTTTGCTTACCTTTGACTATCTTGCCATTTTACTGAGGTTTGTATGTTTTAACTTGGGTGTAAACTTCAACTTATAATAGATAATATTTTCAAATGGTTACAGTTGTGTCAGGCCCTTTATTAATAAAAACAATATTTTCTTTAATATTCACAATATCCTTCAGAGCTAAATGATATCATTCGCACCCAGAAGGGAAAAACTGAAGAAATAAACGATATGTAAGTTGCTAAGTAACAGTGCTGGTGGAAGGGCTTGACCATTTTACTCTTGTCCCTTAGGTACTAAGTCTACTTTACATGCCTTCAAGGTTTATGTTTGGCTTTGTTGTTATTCTAATTAAGCTTCTGAATGGTGCACTCAGCTTTTCTCAGGTGGGTCACTCTCATGATCACCTGGCAGGTGTTAAACTACACACTGTTGAACTCTACCCCTCGGGTATCCATAGAGGAAATCCAGGGCTGGGCTGGGCTTAGAAGTCTGCATTACCACAAGTGGCCAGCTTCTCTGGCCGCTGCTGCAGGGGAAGACTGTGAACCACTGGCTTCACTCACTTCCTTCAAGTAAAGATAGGACCTTTCTGCCCAGCTAGTCCCATCGGGATTTGAGAGCTTGATATGTAGCATCCACTAAGTGAGTTTTCATTTTTGCTGTGCGATGGTCTCCCCCTGAGGTTGTTCCTCTATGCTGAGTGATACCTTTGGCTCAATAAGCCCCTGTGCTCAGAGGCCTGTCCACCATGGTGGGTCCACCAGCAGCTGTCTACCAGCTCAAGGGAAGTCTATGGCCCTTATGGGGTGGCAGCACGGGTGCTCTCTAGTGGGGACGGGTACCAGGAAGGGAAGACAAGCCAGCCCTCCCCTTCTTTGTGTTTCAGTTTACTGGTCAGTCTCGCACTGAGGGTTTACCAAGTCAGTTATTCTTGGCTCACGATTGCACGGGGTTCTCTCTGTAGAACAGAGCTGATATTAGTTAAATTATTACATGGCTTGCTTGAGAAAGGAGCGAATTGACCAAGGAGATGAGCTGGACTCTGGGACATTCAGCTATATTGCAAATAGATGTGAGGATCGTGGAATATGGTGATATTTAAAGTTTTATTACAACAAAAGACACACTGCAGTGTGTACTCCTCAGAGCACACAGCTCCCTTTGAATACACTTATCCCATTACCCCACCACTTTCTGAAGCAACTCCAGAAGGCTTCTTTCCCGAGTGCTTTACCTGTGCTGTCCTGGCTGCCTTGGTGTCTCGAGTCAGTTGGGAACACTGGCCTTCCATGGTCATGTGGGCTTTGGGGATGAGCTGCAAGTTGCACGGTGCCTGATTGCCAGATCAGGTGGCTGAGGACAAGGTCACGCTTTGGGGAGCCTGCTTTCCCTTTGGATGTCACTTAGCAGCAGCATTCATGATATTTTTATCACACCTTTAGAGACACCCAGGAAAGAAGACTCCCAGAACTGCTTTAGAAAGGAGGGAAGTGTGCTCACAGGAGGCGGAGCGGGGGAGGGGATCGATGGTGGTGCGTCTTGTGGTGATAAACTTTAGGACGTGTCTTGCTCACACTGTGCATGAAGTCAAGCTCTGGCAGAAGAGGTGGGCAGAGAGGCCTAATAGGCATTTCAGAGCGAAGAGGCTCAGATCAGCTTCCTGGGGGACACTGTCACCCTCCCCTGTTGCTCGCCCACCGGGTGGCTGGGGGCTGACAATGGGATTTGATTCACACTTCAAGTAAGTATGTTCTGTAGCCTTAGCTGCAAGGGGTATCGCTGCAGATGTGGCCCGGGGGTGCATCTAGCTCTGGGCTCCCTGCTCTGTCCTCTGCTCCCTGCTGCCCTGAAGGAGCAGCTGTCCTTCCCAGGCCCTGTGGCCACATAGGCAGGCAGGCAGCTGACCATCAGGGGCTGGAATTCATAGCCTGCGAGCAAAAGGCTCTGCTCTGGAAGTTGTGCTATGAGGCACTTGGCCCCAGTGATGATGAAAGGGACCAAGATACTGTGACCCTTAGCATCAGTGGAGTTCATGCCTGGGCTGTGCTCTTCAAAGGCTTTTATCTTATTTATTTATATTTTTGCTACCTGGGATCAAACTCAGCTGAGCTATCTCCCCAGCCCCAAAGACATTTATTTATTTATTCAATATTTATTTGATACGGGGTCTCGCTATGCAGTTCACACTGGTAGTGATCCTGCTGTCTCAGCCTCCAGTGCTGGGATCACAGGTGTGGGCCGCCGTGCCTGGTTTCAGGGCCAGCATGGTGTGCCTGGAGTTCCAGGGCCAATGAAGCATGCGATGCCTGGGATTGAACTTGGGTCCTTGTGCTTGCCAGGCAGGAGCTTAGACCACTGAGCCTTAGCCTCCAAAGGCACTTATTAAACATTAGCTTTCACCAATAAAAGGCACAGTCAAGATGATTCAGAACAGGACCTTCCCATCTCATATGTCCTTCATCTGAAGCCCAAAGTCATGCTTTTTTCTGTTTTTGTGCTGAATAAAAATCTTATCCAGCAGACAATTCCCACTATTTAAGAAGGAAAAACAATTATGACAGGGTCTTACTATGTAGTTAAGCTGGGCCTTTGAACTCATTGTGTAGCCAGGCTGGTCTTGAACTCATAGCATGCTGTATGCCTCGGCTTCTCAAGTGCTGGAATAATGGGCATGCACCACCACAACCCGGGTCATAATTATGACATTTATTTATTTGCTTATTTGTTTCCGACTTTTACAGTGGAACCAGGTGGTTTATACCCATTGTGGCACCTACTAATAGTGACTGAAGATCTTTGTTATGATGTAAAAATGCGTATTTTTCTAACAGGCTTATCTGGAGAAATTTTTAGATGTATTTCAACGTTAGTGAAAAACAGAAATTTTAGATTACAAAGCAGAGCTGTCAGAGTGTGAAGAGGGCCGGGAGCGTGTTGAGTACCCACTGGATCTAGCCGAGCCCTCACCCCATTGCCCAGTCTCCTCCACAGCTGGGGGTGCCCATGGGCTGACTGCCCAGGTGGAGCCCCTGTGATGCCCTCAGGTGAGGGCATCATGCCCCGTGTTCTCTCCTGGCTGAGCTGAGGACTGGTGGGGAGGCCTGGAAGTCACTGGCTAGAGAGGGTTGAGCCATGCAGGAAGACTACCAGGTTTCCTTGACCGTGCCCAAAGAGCTGCTTTCTAACCCTGGCAGCTGTCCAAGTGGGGTCCACAGCAGCAAATGCAGCTGCCTTTAGCCCTGGACCTTGTTTCTCTGCGGATGCATTTGAAACAGCAAGTGGAACCCGGAATATCTCACAGTCCATAGGTCCAGATCTCTGGAGGAGCTGAGGCCCGTGGGCAGCAGGAAGCATGTCCGGGGCATGCGCCTAGACGCAGCTCCGCGCCACCTGGAGGACCTTGCCTCCTCCCCACGGCCAGGTGCCCTGTGCTGTCCCTCACCCAGCCTTCTGCACATAGCATGGCTCAGAGCAACAGGCACATGAGCCCAACTCTGCCCAGCACCTCAGGCTCGGAGAAGGCGGGTGAGCAGGGCTGGCTGGGCTTTGGCTCTGCTGGGTCCTGACCCTCACCTTTGGAAGCCTACATCTCCCTCGTGCTCAGGGTCCGCATCTGTCAGCCACGGGGCGTTCTTGTGCTGCTGCTCTCGCTCAGATGTTTTCAGGACACACTGTTGCTTGTAAGGCCTTTGTGCCCTGTGGGGCATTCTAATTACATTTTTGTGAAAGGGTGTGGACTCTAGCGTCTTCACAGTAGAGATGTAACTGCTTAACTGTGCTTGTGGCAGACAGTGTGGTGTACTACATCAGCAGGCCGTTGTCTGGTCTTTCATCCCTGGCTGAGCAGTTGTATGAACTAGTAATTTACTGAACCAAGAGCTCTGCTATTTGGTTTTGTTAGCATCTTGTGAGCACCAGCTGAGTATGTGGAATTTGCTCTGGCAATTATAGCTCTGATCTACTTGCAAGAGTTGCTACAGGTCCGTGGCGCTTGCAGCTGTGAGCAGATGCACGTGGGTGAGCCAGCGCTTAACAGTGGGGGCAGGAAGCCACCATTAGGAGGAGTCAGAAGCCACAGCCAGGTTACTTCCTAGCGCGCTCTCCGCTGGGAGCCGCCGGCTCGCGGGATTCTCTTCAGTTCTGAGTGCTCTGTGAAGTCTGCGAACAGTGCGCACAGTGCCGAGCAGGCAGGGGCTGCAGCCAGCTGCCGGGCTGCTGAGCAGGAGGGCCTGCGCCGGGAGGCCGGACCGCAGAGGGAGGCTGTGTCATCATTAAACGCGACCCGCAGCTCTTTCCCACTGAGCTATTTTAAGAGCGCTTCTCTTCAAATCCCCATGGTCTCTTCTAGATTAAGCTTAAGTATCACATTAAACTTTCATCCCGTTTCATATGCAAATAAAGAAAGACCATCTTCCCTGCTCCATTTAATCCCTTCCCTGCAACCACTTCAACAAGATGTGCAGGTCTGCGGCTGGTGGGAAGGAGGAGAAGCCTGTGTACCCTGGAATTGAAGAAATAGTCACGTTTTATTCAACGTGTGAATGCGGCCTTCTCCTGCTGCTCTCCAGGAGGTGGGGTAGAAGGAAGCACGTGTATGGCTGTGGCTGAAGGAGGGCGCGGAGCCCCCGCCCAGCGGAGCCTGTGCGAGGAGGAGCCGGAGGCGATGCTCGGGGCACAGGCTGTGGAGTGGGGCGACGCGGGCGCAGGACGGGAGACACCGGTGTGCGAAGGCAGCTTCCGGGCACGAGGCCCGAGGTAGGGACGTCGCTCTGTGTGAGCGCTTGTGTGAAGGGCGCTGCCTTCGCTCTGGAAGGAGATGGCATGCTGGGAGGCTTCCTGTGACGTCAATGGGAATGTGAGGTTGTTTTTCTTTACACGCAAATATTTGAGTTCTCTAACCCTAAGAGGTCTGTGATGAGATCGCTGGCTCGTGACTAACTCCGTGCTACTGACGAGAAGGCGCGAGTGAGAGATGGAGTCCAGCGTCGCCTTCTGATTTCTCTTTAGCCCACAGTTTCAAAGACAGGCAGAGCTGCCGGCTGCGGTTGCCTCCGACCTGCACAGCTCGTCTCCCTGGAAAGACATGGCTTCAGTGACGGAAGAGCCAGCTCCAGGAGCGAGGGGTGACGGCGGGAGCAGAGGCTTACGACATCGCACGGCGCACTCCAAGGGCTTCCAGCCGTCATGCCCGCATCCTCGGACACTCGCCGACTAGCAGCGGAGAAAACGCCCCTGCACTGCCTGGGAGCTGCATGCAGGCCTCGGTCGGTCCTGTTAGGTCCTTCTTGGAGTTCCCAGCTTGGCACCTGACTGTCCTGAGCCACAGCTCTAAATTTGCATGCCCTTGGTGACAGTGGGAGACTGAGGGCATTGTGTTCCTTAGAAATCCCTCCCCTTGTCCTGGGCCTTAGAAGTCGTGGGACCCTGCAAAGTCCCACTTCAGCTCTTGTCTTCTGTCCATGTCCCTGATATTCCCATGTTGTCCCCTTCTCGGTTTGGGGTGTGGGCCCCACCCTCCTGCAGTCAGGAACCCTTCCCATCAGCACACTCAGGAGGAGCACACCTGGTACCGCTTCTTGGGTGCATGCCGCACACTCTTCCCTTTGGCCGAAAGTCCAGTGCTCCAGGCTGTGGGCTTTGAGCTAGCAGCCTTTGTTCCCTGTGTCCTTCTCACGTCTTCCCCACTGGAGTCCTGCTCATAGCAAATGTGCTTCTGTCCCAGTCTCACTGCCTCACATTTGTTTCCTCTGGGTTTGGATTGCAACCCTCTGCCTGCGGTTGTGGAACTGGAGAAGGCCTCTGCTCCCAGGGCGTGGTGCTGGATGCTACCTTGGGGACACCCTGCTCTGTGGACTGAAGGTCACCAGTGGCTTCTTTTCCTCTGCTGTGCTTGATTCCTGGTCTCTGGCTGTCACAGACTCTACTGGTCATCGTGTCTGTGACCCTTGGTTTTGTCATGTGGGCCTTTACATGGTATGAACACCCTTCTCGCACGAGTCCTGCGGAAGTGGTCAAGTCGTAGGGCACTGCCTGCCTGCCAGATACCAAGGCTTCAATCTTCGCACTAATGAGCCATTGTCATTGCCCCTGTCTTCTGATGTCATTTTTCTTCTGCTGCTCCTGTGGGGCTGCATGTGCTGAGTTGAGATCTCTGAGTCCCACTGAACCTGCTGGGCTCTGGGACACTGAGAGCCTTCCCCGTGGCCCTGTTCTTTTCATGGCCCCCTTCCGGTCTGCTGCAGGCCTTCCTCTGCTGAGTTCCCATCTGCCTCAGACCTGCAAGTGCTGAGTTCTGATGCGGCGGCCTTGGTATCTCTGTCCTGAAGGCAGTTAGCAGCATGCGATGCCTGAAGACTTAGTTACTCCTTCTTTCCTCTGTTACCTTGCAGCACTTTTGTACCCATGTGCCTTTCACTGATATTCTGTCTCCTACTCTATCTTTTGTAGGAAGCCTTCTCTCTACCCATTCTCAATAGCTGATTGTCCATCTGAAATCTAAAATAGCATCATAATATTTAATCTCTCAACACTTCCAGACAAGGAGGCTGTTAGAAATACGGGCTTATATTTCTAATTTTAGGATCATTGAGTGATATTATCTTTGGGGTCCAAACTACCTCCCCCCAGAGGCTCACTCTCTTGAAGGCTTTACTATGAGCTGATGGCTTTGAGGAAGTAGCTGGGTCATGAGGACTCTGACTTCATGAAGGGATCAATCTGTTCATAAGTTCATTGGCTGGTTGGGCTGTTGCATTAGCTGGCTGGCTTGATGGGATGAAGGAGGTCCCGCACCCTTGATCTGTTGTGTTTCTGGCTCGCCCCTGCCTAGAACAGTGGAGCCAGCTGAGCGTGGACTGAAACTGTGAGCCCGAATGGACCTTCACCCTCCAGCTTGACCTTCTGCAGGTGTTTTGTCACAGCAATGGAAAGCTGATGGAGGTGGATGCACGTCACTGATTCTGAGTTATCCAGAACACACTTATCCCATCATCCTTACCACTGTGCGGCAGCCCTGGAGCCCTTTTTTGTGTCTTTACTTGGGCTGCTGTGGTTTCCTCCGTGTCCTGCATTTATTCAAAGCATTGACCCTTCAAGATCATTTATCTCTGGGAAAGAGCCAGAAGTCATGTGCACCAGGTTCTGTGAGTGAGGTGGACAAGGACATGCTGTCATGCTTTGCAAGCCTGCTTCCCATCGGATGGCACTCAGTAGAGTGTGACGCAGAGGGGCTGTCCCTGGGGACGAGGGTGGAGCAGGGGGAATGGTCCACATTCTCTCACGCTACCTGTTAAAAATGTCCTGAGAGCTTGGGAAACTAGAGACGGTGCCATGCTGCTCCAGCAAGCAGAAACGCTGAAAGGACGTCAGGATGTGAAGGCAGACTTATCCAGCATTGGGTGGGCACTGACAGGGAATCAGCTGTCCCTCAAGCTGTCAGGCCTTCATCTCTTGTGGTCCAGGGTTTATGTGGAATATGTGGCAGGAAGTACAGGGGTAAGATGAATTGTCAGTGGGGGACTGGCTCTTACCATACACATGAAGCAAAAGTAACAGGAACTTCAGCTGGCACTGTTATCCAGGCAGCTAAGAAACTGAAGGCCATTGGCTGGCGGCACCTTCTCTTACAGTGTGTCCCCTCCAGCTGTGTCCTAGTGCCCCTGCCCCTGCATGCTCGGGGTGGCCCTCGTGTATCTGTTGTCCTTCATGCTGCACGTGAGCAGGGCGCCCGTGTCCACAGCTGCTCTGGAGGCTAGGGTGTCATCATTTAGCTAATGAGCAGGCGATGAAGCTGGCGAAGCCAGTGCCATGATGCACATGCTTCCCACAGTGAGAGCAGCGTGCAGATCCGCAATTGCCCTTGTGGGGGAGCAGCGATGCTCACAGCCCCAGACCGCAGTTTCTCCCTTCCCAGGGGCGTCTTTGTCAATGTGCTACATTTTCTTTGTATATAAAAAAAGCACCTTCCAAAATAAGGAGCTTACTGTGGCCACAGTCAATTTATCCCCTAGAAGAGTGTGTTTTATTGTGTGCTCTGCTTCTACCTTATACAGTAATCCAGGGGCAGCCAGCCAGACTCCTGCTTAGCTTGCGATGTGAGACCACCGCAAAGCAGGTTCACTTGGCCAGATAACCTGACAGCCCTGCAGCAGGTAGGGTGGTGAGGAGCTGCCCGCTGTGCCTGGTTGCCTAGCTGTGCCCTGTGCCTGGCCCCCTAGCTGCCACTGTGCCTGGCCCCTAGCTGCCCCTGTGCCTGGCCCCTAGCTGCCCCTGTGCCTGGCCCCAGCTGCCCCTATGCCTGGCCTCCTAGCTGCCCCCTGTGTCTGGCTGCCTAGCTGCCCCTGTGCCTGCCCCCCAGCTGTCCCTGTGCCTGCCCCCAGCTATCCCTGTGCCTGGCCCCCAGCTGTCCTTGTACCTGGCCCCCAGCTGTCCCTGTGTCTGGCTGCCTAGCTGCCCCTGTGCCTGGCCTCCTAGCTGCCCCTGTGCCTGGCTCCCTAGCTGCTCCTTTACCTGGCCCCTAGCTGCCCCCTGTTCCTGGCCCCCAGATGCCCCCTGTGCCTGCTCCCAGCTGCCCTGTGTCTGGATGCCTAGCTGCCCTTGTGCCTGGCCCCTAGCTGCCCCTGTGCCTGGCCGCCTGCCTCTTGGGCTGTGCTCACTAGCACAGAGACTTCTTCCTGCCCATCCCTCAGCAGGGTGCAGCTCAAAGGCACTGGAGTGATGAAGGGTATCTGACCAGTTCTTGAATCCAAACTCGCAGGACAGAGCCTGGCAGCTTAGGCAGGTCGCAAACACTGTTTCCCACTGCGCATCCTACGTTTTCTATAAAGCATCCTTATGCTACACATTGTTCAGCACAGATGTGGTCCTGTCCTGTTAATGGCAGAAAAATGGTTCTAATTCTAAACTCATATTTTTCTCACATGGAACAAAGCTAAGATTTCTAAGTTGTTAACTCCACTTTTTCTGTAGCAGCATAACAGTGCCCCTGTGGCTTCTCTCTTGGTTGTAACTCAAAGGAAAAGTGTAATATATATACCCAGGAAATTGCATCTATACCTTGCTAACAATCTGAGCATTCTACTTGGACATAACAATAAAATCAACAGGAATCCGTTACTACTAAAGAGCTCTGTGTGTGAATGGACTTCTGACCTGATTCGCTCTCACTTGCACGCTGGCCGTCTGTCTGGTCAGCACTACAGTGCGTCAGTCAGCTCTGATTCCAAGCAAACAAGGACAAGGAGGCCTGGGGGTGTCTTCCCGCAGGGGACTTCCTGGCTGGGAGTGGCACACACAGACCTCAGCGGAGGTTGCTACGTCAGAGGCCAAGGGGACAGAGAACCAGGAGGTACCCTGCTCTGAGGAAGGCAACCACATGGATGGAGGGGCTGGGACATGTGAGGGTGGGGTGGGGCAGGGCCACGGCTGGGGGTTGAAGCTGGAGACCACACACAGTAGGATCGTCCTGGGGCGGGGTCCTGCTCAGCTAAAATGACATTGCACCATGAAATGTCACACACGTTTCCTGTGAACTGGTTCGTGCCGCTCGTGCTTTGCTGCCTTCTGTGTGTGTTAGAATAATCTTGCACTTGTTTTCACCCTGTCCCCTGTAATCTCCCTAGAAAAGGACACTGTCCGGCCCTAGTGCGCATCTTCTCCTGTTCTGCAGCGCCCATCCCTGGTTGGGTCTGAGGCCCTGTTGATTACTTTTGCGCTTCCCCTGAGGTCTGGTTCCCCAGCCCCAGTCCTGCCTGCAACTCCAAAGTTGTCTGTTTCATTCCTGTTTCCTGCGGCTGGGGCCTCTCTCGCTCACAGTGACCACCTTTCCACGATGCAGCCCGACCGGCCACTTCTGTTAAGAGCACTGCACAGGATGACAGGAATGCGACCAAGTGTGCTGCAGACGCCCAGGCTGCGCAGAGAACACGAACGGGAGGAGGCAAAGTCCTGGAGTCTGAGGTGCAGGGTGCTCCAGCATCTTCGCTGGTAATTTCCCACGTTTGGGACTTGGGGTGAGGAGGGAGCATGAGAAGTGGCACATCTGGGCGTGTGCTCCCCGTGGTGCTGGCTGAGGGGAGCATGCTGCCCAGAGTCTGACGGGGAAATCTGGGGAGAGGGCTAGCAATGGCGAAAAGGATGCATTGGGAGGATAGGAAGTTCTCTGGGAACACGGAGCTCCGAGCACTCACTCGGAACCTGGCGCCACTCTGCAATCCCAGCCCAGAACTGAAGAAAACTCGGATATGGGCTGTCCCCGTGAGGGTTCGGTCCCCTTGTCAGGGATGGGAGGCTGCCTTAGGCACGGGAGGGAGGGTGCCCTTCTGCTTTGGAAATCTGTCCTGACCTGAAAGATCCTGCCCTGAACAACCTGACTTCCTTTCCTCGTCAGGACGAAGTCAGCGCCACCTCCTTGCACACCGTCTGTCCTGCCTGGGAGCCAGAGCTCCTTGGGGCTGCCTACATGAGGGCTGGAAACAGGTGCAGCAGGTGCAAGACCAGACCCTAACCCAGGAGGCCCGGCGGGCCGAGGTTTCAGCGGGTCAGGCCAGATAGCAGAAGTCAGCGCAGCTCGAGCACCCGACAGTGGGCACGTGTGGGGAGGCGGGACCCCAGGATAGCAAGGCATGATCTAGGCCTGGGCTTAAAGTGCTCATGGGACAGAACGAGGCTGATTCACCACACCATGTGAAGCCCTAAGCTGAAAAGGGCGCTCAGCAGAGCCCGAGTCAGCCAGCATGCTGGCCTGACCGCACCTTCCCAGCCTGCACAGTGTGAGAAGTAGACCTGTCACTGGGCCGGCTGGGGTCCTCGTACAGCAGCCCCAGCAGGCAAGACGAGGTGTGCGGCGAGTGCAGTGCTCAGGTGGCCGTGGCGTGGCCTCCTTCACCAGAGGAGACCGCGCATCTCCACAGCAGATGACACCATCACTTCTCTTAGTCCTCACACTGATTCTCACAGACAAATCTTGCTGCCTCAGCTTTCTAAGTGAGAAACCAAGGCACAGAACAGAAATAACCCAAAGATAAAGCCATCGAGTCCTAGCAGCAGGGTTTGCACGGAGGCCTAGCCTGCCCCCGTGCCTGTAAACGTCTGAGGCTGGGATGCACAGCCCGCCCTGCAGTGAGAATCACCAGCCCCTCCTCAGTTCTCTGGACCACTGTGAACAAGCATCTCAGCAGGCCTTTCCAATAGTGGAGAAGGTTGGCCGGCCTTCTATTGTACCACAGGAGCTGAGCTACATGCCATGAACGCCGTGGCAGCCTCTGAGGGGTGCGTCTCTGGAAGGCCTCACCCAGGGCAGCCTCTGGCAGGGGCTGGTGTCCGCTCCCTGGGCACTGCCTAGTTGGCTTTTGCGGGTGGCCTCACCTCAGCAGGCCAGTGTGGTCTGACCCAGTAGCAGAGATGACACTGAGGGTCTTGGCAGAAGCACACCCACCCTGGGTCCATGGAACCAGAGTCTGCGTGTTAAGGGGAGCCCTGAGGTGATCTAAGAGAGTTATGGTACCTCAGCTGATTCGGGGACTCACTGGGAACAGTCCCCAGCAAGAGCGAGCTGGCCCGTCTGCTCTATGTGAAACTGTGCCTTCACGTCGGGGCCAGGGTGCCGCAGAGGTGGGGAATGTGGGCTCTGCAGCCTCGTGCCACACCCAATTCTGCCCTTAGAGCCGGTCCGCAAAGCAGTTCCTCTTTCCCACAGTGTCCTATGGGTCAGTCCCCCAGGGAGGAAATGGATCGCTAGTCGTGGGGTTTGTGAGGTTGCCAGGGAGGTCAGCAGCCGCCCTGAAATCTGCTTGCGGGCACACAGGAGACCTCTGTGATCTGCCTGCGTCTTCCACGTACAGCTGGCTGAACATGGTGCCCGAGCAGCAGTGTCTGTCTGCGCCTGTCATCGGCCACGTGTGGCTGGGGTGGTGGCAGCACCTTCATCTCAGTGACAGCTCCAGGACGTGCCAAGGCACCCCAAGCCCCTTCCAGGAAGTCTCGGAAAGGCCCTCTTGTCCTCGGATTTGTCTCACTTATGATGAGACACTAGCCTGCAGTGCTGAGCCTGTGCTGTAAATACATGCTCCCAGAAGCCCATGTGCCACCACACTTGCTGTCCCTAGCTCAGCCTTGCATTCTGTGTTGGTCTCCAGAGTTCCACAGCCTGCTCTGGCTCAGGATGATGCTGGCTTTTGTGCTCACATGCATGTTGGGTTGCGCTGGGGACCCACTACAGAGAGAAGTCCATAATGCACGCACAGTGTCTGCTTTATGCAGGGATGTCTGTCGTCATCCTGGTCTAGTGTCCCTGGCCACGCAATCACCTGTCCTCAAAGAACCGCCCAGGTGGCTCAGCCTGGGTCATCCCCAGCACACACTGCCACAGTGACCTGCAGATGGAGCTTGGTTTCATTTTGTACAGCTCTTTTCAATAAAACGACCCCCAGCAAATGCAGTTCTGTTCCTCTCTGGTAATAGATCCTCTGCCCCTTAGCATACACAGAGCTAAGAGAGGAGTCAGACTGTTGGCGACAACAGGCCTCCATCAGTTCCAGGGGCTCAGCCCGTCCTGAGCTGTGCACACTTTCCAAGTGCTGGAAGATCTCTCCTTGCCTGCTCCGCTGCTCCATATGAACTTATTCCAATGTCCACCTTTCTCATGCGGGATTTTCCAATCTCTTGTTCATCACTGTGCCCATCATTGGAACCATATCCACCTTTTAGATTTGCATACATAAAAATCAGCAAGAGCTGTCATGCTTCATGGAGCCCCGTGCACACCTAGAATACCGACACCCCTACCTGCCTGGGATTCCGCAGCAGGTGCTATGGAATCTGAATTTTTTTCTTTTTGTCATTTAAAGAAATAACTTGCACCAAGTGCAAGATCAAATTCACAATGTGAATAATATTAGTGGTTGTATTATCTGAGACTGTTAGGGGTACACTAAGAATGGCTAACTCAAGTATTTATTTATGCTCTGAGACAGGGCCTTATATGTAATTCAGGTTGGTCCTGAGCTATGTGTCCAAGGCCAGGCTCCTCCTTCTCAGCCACCCCAATGCTGGGGTTGCAGGCATGTGCCACCATAAGTAGGACTCCAAGTACATTTTTGAAATGGGAGAACAGAAATGTGGCCAAGAAACACTGAATAAAATTGAGAAGTCCCAGCTTACTCATTGGCGGGTTCTGTGGCCTCACAGCCGGCGTGGCCCAAGTTTCCCAGAAAGCACAGCCAGTGCTGGGCACATGCTGATGGCGCAGCGCTAGCTCCCGCCTGGGCAGGTCACCCAAAAGTCACTGCACTGGCTTTGTAGGCAGAGCCAGCTCCCAGGAACACAGGAGCAACCCAGCCACTACCAGCCTCTAGACACAGTGCTGACATGGCCAAGGCCTTACCAGCGTGTTTGAGAGGAGAATAAGTGGATTAACGTGAAGGTACAAAATGTGGTAAGTAGAACCTGCAAGTTCATGAGTGGCTCCATGATGAATAGGTGACCTAGGAGATGGAATTCACATACGTGAAAGAAAGATGGATCTTGCTCAGATTTGTCAGATAAAGAACTGGTGTGTAGCTCTGCGGTGGAGTGTATGTGTAGCACGTATAAGAGCGTGGATTCACTCTCTAGCACAGAAAAAATTCTACATGATACAAGTTGTATTTCGAAAATGGAGCTGTCTGACATCATCCCACAGTATAAGGAATCCAAGTGGTGGATGCTGAGGACAGGAAAGGACTGGAAATCTGCCCTGCTGGCCTCCCCTGTGGCATTCACCACCTACCCCGATGGGTTCTTCCTACAGAGGGGCTCCCAATGCTGCCAAGAGTTAATGTTTAGGTCTAAATTTGACCCTCAAGCCTCCTGCTTAGAGCTGAGGCTCACAGAGGCCAGCTGGATCAGGGGGTGCTGCATTCCTCAGGGTATAGTGAGTTAGCAGTGGGAGATGCTGCTCAGAGGTGGCTGGCTGGAGAAGGGCGTGGCCTGGAAGGAGTCTGCGCGTGTGGACTGCTTCCTGCTTCTTGGCTGCTACGGGGATGTCCTGACAGTGTGCCACTTCTGCCTTGGGGCCAGACAACCATGGTCTGAACTGCTAAACTGAGAGCCCAGTGAGCCTCTTCTCCAAGCACCAGGCATTTTGCCTCAGCACCTGGAAACCTGGCCACTACAGGAAACTGATAC
>NDGM011189663.1:0-17958 GCA_002564305.1 Octomys mimax
CTGGTATCTCAGAGACCCCATGGACACTTCATGGAAATATCTTCAAAACATAGAGGCTGGTGCCACGTGCTCTAGGGCAAAGCTGGAGTAGACGTCTGTCGTCTGTCTCCTGGGTACAGGCCACCTCTCCCTGCCACAAGGACTGTCTCATGCTGCAGCTGAGTCCCTGAGGCCCACCTGCAGTCCACCAGGGCACCACTTCTTACCTGGCCTTTGAGACTTCCCCAGGTGATGAAAAGGATGTGGCGCGACTCCGGCCTGAGGGCAGCTCGCTGGGGAAAGAGAGGTCCTGAAAGAGCAGCTCCAGATCTCTGCCACTTGCGCCCTGCAGCTTCCATCTGGGAAGCTGCCTGTTGAGGCCTGCCATTTGCACCTCACCTTCTTCCTCGCCCATCTCCACAGCTGTGTGTGGCATGCACGCGCTGGCACCTGGGTCTCACTGCTGTGACTTTGTTCAGGGCTTGCCCTTAACAAGATTCCTTTTCCTATACTCCAAATCCTAGCTGGCCTGTGGCCACATGGCCAGGCGGAGCTCCCCTCTGCTTCCTGGGTACAGATGGGCCCCGTGGATCATGACACCAGCCCTCGACACTGCTGCCATCCCTCCTGGCCTCCTGGACTTACATGGTGTGGCCCTCGGACTCATCCTGCTTGGTGATCCAGCTCTTGTCACCCTTCAGGGTGGTTCGGACTTTCATCTGCTTGAGGACATTATTGCGTTCCTCCTCTCCTGGCGGCAGAGGCTTTCCTGGCAGGGGCAAGGCCGAAGAGCCTCAAAAGGGGGCTTGCCACATAGCCCTCCCACCACGCTGATCCTACTCTGCTGCCTGGGAGGCTGTTGTGGCACACGCAGGAGGGTACAGGCCTCACCTTTGGGGCTGCCACCTAGCGCGGAGATGCTCATGGTGTTGCTCCGCCAGTCACTTCTCAGTCGATCCAGTGGGGCTGCTGGAGGCACAGGAAAGCACAAATGGCTTGTGGGGCACTGCTGCGGCGTGGATGGAACCTGTCCCCCTTGGGCTTCCATGTTGAATGCTCGGTTCCCAGAGGGGGACAGCAATTAGGTCACTGGGGCGCTGACCTTGGAAGGAACTTACAGGACCCTGGCTTGCCCATGGAGCAGGCTCCTATCAAAGAGCCAGCCTGGCCCTTCCCGGTCTCTCAACAGCTTCATGTGTCACCTTATGAGCTCCATCTCTCATGCTGTCCTGCCATGAGCCAAGAGGCCTTCACCAGAGTCATACCGACACCAGTCCCATACTTCTGAACCTCCGGAATGGGGAGCTAAGTAGATATCTTTTCTCTCTAAAGTATCCGTCCTCCAATGTTTCATTATAGTAATGTAAAACAGACTAATTCAATCTCCATGTGGTCCCTAGCACAGAAGGTCATTTAGACTTTCTTTGGGAAATTGGGGGTGGCAAGAGTTGGTAGACTCCAAGTTGAGGACAGAAGCCAGGGAGCAGGCACTCGGTGGACCTGCCACTGCCAGATGACAAGCCCACCCATCTGCCCTGGGCTGCTCACAGGCTGCCAGGGACTGTCTGCTCCAGTTGTTCACTAACAAGGGCAGACTATGAACTGCCCAGAGAGTGCTAGAAGCTGGACTGAGAGCCTCCCCACTGTCACAGAGGCTGGGGAAGTGTTGGATTCAGAGTGTGGGGTCAGAACACATCCAGGTAGAACCCCTTCACAGCTGCCAGGTGCCTGGGAGAAAGCCAAGTGCTTGGGGAAGCAACTGCTTCGAGGGGGGTCAGCTTCTGCATTTCTTAGACCTCATTTCTGGGGCTGCCTCACTTTGCTTATTTGCAAAATAAGCTTTTAAAGGTGTAACTTTAGGGTTGCTGTGAGAACAGGAAAAGTTCTTGGGCAGTTGGACAGGTGCTAAGGAACTGGCAGGGGGACGGTCAGGGGTCCCCAACCAGCACAAGGATGGTTCTTTCTTGTCCCGTCTATAGTCTGTGGGGTAGTGCCATTGGGGCTAGGGAGAAGTTTTCTCTGGAACCTCCATGATGCCATGCGGGCTGAATCAAGGAGGCCATCTTTCCAGGTTGGAAGTGACCCGGCATCACAGGGAGACGATGGGCCAAGGCTCCAGGTCTGGTAACTGCTCTGAGTGGCCACAGTTGAGCTGGGGCCACAGGGGAGGGGCTGGGAGGTAGGGTGTGCTGGCACGCAGGAAGCGGGCACAGTCCTGGTGCAGAGCAACCTTCCTGGCCAGAGCCTACCACCCTCTAGGCCTGGGCTCTGACCAGCTTGGTATTGTGCCAACTGGCGGGGCCTGGATATACTTCCACAGAAGTCAGGGGCACACTAAAAGGAGCAGGCCAGCACACCAAGACCAAACCAAATTCACCACGTCAGCAAGAGTTGACTCTCCCATAAGCTGCACCGAAAGAGCAGCGGCAGGCAGCCCAAGCCTTCCACCTGCCAGGAACAGCACTTCATCACAACGCCTGGGAGCCCCACATGCCCAGCAGAGCCCTGCTGAGTGGAGTGCACTCCGTAGGTGACCTGACACCTGCCTAGCCCAACTGTCCCCATCTTGTCAGCCTGCGGAGTGGCCAGCTGCACAAGTACGATCAGCACCTGTGCACGGGCCCTGTAGCCCGAGATCTTAGGCGCCTCGCCTCCTGCTCTGTCTGGCTGTGAGGCCTTCGCTGGGTGGCAGCCCCTGGCCCTCTGCTCGACCTGTAGGTTCCTACCAACTGCACTGGGCACCTCAAAGCTACACCTTGGCAGAAGTTCTCTGCCGGCTCACAACCAAGCAGCCAACTGTTTGTATTGGGACACACTCACACATGTGCAGAATGTACACACATGAGCAGAGCGGCTACTGTCAGCTCCTAGGTTAAAGGGACAGGGACGTGTGGTAGACAAGGCAGAGCAGGGTTGGTGTTTTGCATCCGCGTCTCTCCTTCAGGCCTGGCTGTGATGAGCCTCCACCAGGTGGGCTGACAAATGGCACTCGCGTCCCTGCCCCCGCCTGTGTGCTGGCTTGTCCCTCACTTCACCGCCCACACCCCTCCAGGCTCGGGTCGGGTCAGGATTGCTTCTGTCCTTCTCCCTAGTCATGCTGCCTCCGTCTGCAGCTCCTCCCTTCCACAGCCTTCCCTGGCTCCTAATGCCACTTGGTCCCATCAGCGCTCCCCTCCATTCACCTTCTGATGGAGTCTCACTGATTCTAAGACGAGAAAGGAACATGGGCCCAGGGGACCTGGGCAGCAGGACAGCCAGCACAAATGAGCATGACCAGGCAACAGCCTCCCGGTGCTTGTAAGGCAGTAATTAGCAGAAGGGAATTCCAGCAGCCTAGGGAGAAGCACCCAGGTCTACTTCTCCCAGGTTGCCCCTGGTCCTGAAGCATGCTGCCGAAAGATCCCTTTGATGGGGCCCTGGGAGGTGCTGAGAAGCCCAGCAGCCCCAGCGTGCGCCTCTCAAGTGAGCACCAAGCACACAGCCCAGAGAATGGCCCCAAAGGCAGACAGCCCATCTGCAAGTGCGGGCGGTCAGCACACCTCTATCCTCACTTCATTGTGACCACAGCAAGCCTAGAAAGGGGCCACAACTGGTCCGGGGACTCACTCCCAGGGATCGGAGTCCTGACCTACACAGGAGCCCTGCTAACCCAAGGTTCATGCTCCAAAATGCTCCCTCTGAATGCCAGTAGATATGTTCCCTCTCTGCTTTTCTCTCTGCTACTGTAGCTTCTGAAAAGTCTGCCCAGCAACCTCCTAGGGAAGGAGCCCTCACCCTAATTGGCTACAAAGAAGTAGGGAACCAATGAAAAGGCTGCAAGGAGCCTGACTTCATGGTCATAGTAAGTCGGCTATCCTCAGGGGCTGACAGAGGAAAAGCTGACACACACACAGATTACCACATGCAGGAAGTAAAAAACCAGTGACATAAATGCTTAGCTGGTGGGTAGCGAGTCAGAGATGAAGAGAAGCAACAGAAGACAGCATCCTGCTACGTTTAACCCAGAGAGTGTCATACACCACACACACACACATACAAACACACAAACAGCAAACACACAGCAAACACACACACATACACACATACATAGCAAACACATACACAGCAAACACACACATACACACGCACACACACACACACACACACACACACACACAGAGTTGAATCACTACTCCCTGGCTCAGAGACGCAGCTCAGTCTCCACACTCCTGGTCACGCTGCACACTGCGCTAAAGGGAAGGAAGTGGAAACAACAGTAGAGAAGGCGATTGTGCCTGGGGAGCGAGATCAAGTGGGCCAACTGAGGGGCCAACTTTCTGCCCACCACGTCGACACCTCCTGTTCAAGGCTGGGCAGCACCTTCGGTGATGAGTATGGAAGTACATCTGGCCGTATGTCTCTCTGGGGCCCTGAGTGCCGCCCTACCATAGACACTCACTCACTCTGGTTCTGCCACTGTCCCCAAAACAAAGAACGCCCCCCACTTGCTTTTTCTCTCTCCTCTGCCCACCACAGCTGTGATGGGCCAGCCTCTCTCACAGAAGACAAGGTAAAGGCAGGAGAGAAGCTAATAGGCTGGGTCTGCCTAGCCCACAGCCCACCTTCAAACTGGTTGGGCCCACCTAGGCCCAGGATCCCGGGCCCGTGGCACCAGCTGTCTGTGGCAATCAGGCGAGAGCAAAGAGCAGGCTGAGCGATCTCCTAGACCGGGTGGTAGGAGAACAAGACGGTGTTCAGAATGCACAGAGAGGCCTGCTGATGCCAGGCAGGGGCCTGCTGGGTAAAGTGGGAGGGAGGAGGAGCCTCTCAGGAGCACACGATGGACCTGCACACACAGGAGATGAGGGCAGCTTGTCTGAGTCTGCGTGCACTGGGCGCTGACCCCCATGAGCAGGTAAGAATGGGCGTGCCATGGGCCGAGGTGCGCAGGGAAGCCTTTCTTTCCCTAGGTGATTCATGCTACTTTGCAACCAGGAGCTACAAGGAAGCCCAGCTCCCTTTCCCCATGCCTCACGACACCTTGCAGAGCGTAGTCCCTGGCCTGACCAGCCCATGGGCCCTTAGGGCAGCCAGGCTCGCAGAAATCTCAACAGCTCTGTCTCCATCTCCTCAGCACAGGCCACAGCTCAGTTCTGGGTGGGCCTGTCAGGTGTGGGTCAGGAGTCAGCATCAGGAATCCGCAGGACTGCGCACAAGCCTATGGCCCAGTGGCCAAACACAGATGAGGTGAGGACATTGGGGTGATGCTGCTAAGACCGGAGCTGCCCAGTCCAAGGGCCAACTACTGAGTGAACAATGCTGGCCCTCCACAGGGGCTCTTTCTCTTGCTATCAGGGCCTCATTTCACCAGCAGGACCATGAGAAGGCCTGCTTCCCACTCCCCAGTTGTCTCTGCAGGTGAAGAACCAAGGTCTCAGGCCAATCTTAGTGTCTCAAGAGGCACTGCGCCATCTTCAGACTAGACACCCAACAGGAGAAGTGGGGCTGAGGAGTCAGAGCCCACCCCACTCCAGTTATTTCTCTTTCCCCCCTTACACCTAGAATAGCACACATCTTCACAGCTGCCACCTGTTCAGCCTTTGCCAGAGCAGGATCGGTGACAGGAAATCACCCCTACTTGCCCCTGGGTAATATTAGCCAGTCAACAGAGCTACCTGCCTTTGTCCTACTTACAGGTGAGGATCAAAAGAAAAAGAAGAACTAACCCAGCTGCCCCTCTCATGCTCCAACAAAACCTCTTCTCTCCTGGGACCTGGACCTTCCTCACCTCCCTCTTTCTCACCCCCAGTTTAGCCCAGGCTCCGAGCTGCCTCGCACCAGCCTTTCCAGTAAGGGAGAAGAACTCACAGGCCCGGATGGGACAGGCACTAGCTCAGGGGCATGCTTCCCTTTCTGCAACAAGCCTTCCCCTGAGGCAGAAGGCCGCCAGGCTTAGTTCCTGGGGACAGACAAGAGCTGGAGGAAAACAGACCGGTCCTGAGGGCGATGCCAGAGGTCTGCAGCTCCCAAGGAGGCGCCCCTGCCCTTGGTTCCCGTCCTAAAGTATAAAAGAATGAGTCGGAGCTCCTGCCAGCAGAGTGCTGAAGCAAGCCCTGCCTTGCAGTTTTTGTTGTGGCTTTTTCCCCACAGCTGGAATCAGGCAGCGCCTGGTGTAAGCATTTTCAGCAGGAATCCCATGCCTCCGTCAGTCTGCTGTGATTGGAGTCCTTTGGAGTCCTTGTAGCTGTTCTCTCCATAGCAAACTCCCCTCCCTCCACCCCAGCACATCAAGCTCTCTGGGAAACTGGCTTCGTCATCAGAAAGTGGTGTGCCGAGCCAACAAGCACATGGCCAGGGCCGGGGCTGGATGCAGTGCTTGAGGTATGCCCACAGATGGGGCCAAGGCCAAGGACACTGGCGGCCACCAGCAGCAGCTTCACCCAGCCCGCTGTGATCCTAGAGGCCAGGGGTTCTCCAGAGTCATCCCAAGCCACCAGCAGCAGCCCCAAGGGCAGCTCTGCAGGAGGGGCACTCAGCAAGCATTAAAGAGTGCGTATGGAATGCCTACTCCTACTCTAGGCCTAGGCAAGCCCTTCCTGCTTCCCACCCTCTCCGGAAATGGGCAGTGAGCACGCTCCCCATGGGAAAAGCCCAGCACTGCTGAAAGTGGCCTCTGAGCTCCTCTAGCAACCAAATCACCTGGGTCATCTGCGTAAACTGCAGACCCCTGCCTGTCTCCCCACCTCTGGGTCTGAGTCTGCACACTGGTCCTGGAGAACGACACCCAGAGGGTCATTCCTGTCCTTTGGCTTTCCCATCTCTTCTCCATCTGTCCTGTCCCTCCCACTTCCTGTCTGCACCCCACAGTTCTTGGTCATCCCAGTACTCCGGCAACCAGCAGGGCAAGTGAGCGGAAAGTGCCCACCCAATGCTTCTATGTGTCTTCAAGAGAAATTAATCTGGCTCCATTTGTAAGCTGCCAATGGGACTTGAGCAAGTCCCTCTCTGTGCCTCAGTTTCCCTTTGGGAAAGTGAATTGGCCCGCTCTACCTTCTCCTCCCTCCAAAGCCCCAATTGAAGAAGGGATTGTGCCATGTGTCCCCAACCTCAAGGACTCTGGAGTTCTTCACACTGTTCTTACAACGTGCCATTGACTTATCAATTCATTCAAGATAAGACAGTGAAAGAGAAAAATTAGAACACAATGGAAGAGTTTGGGCCTCTGCAGTGTAGGTGCCCTGGCAGGCTCAGATTTACAGAGCTAGTTCAATGATGGCTGAGCTGGGGACTCTCTGAGCTATTTGGTTGGCCAGGCCCTGCCTCCCCTGCCACACACCCTCCTGGCTGTAGACCCCAGGCAATCCCATGCCCAGAGCACTGGCCTCACTGCTTGCCTGTAGGCATAGTGGGGATGGATACAGAGGAGGTGCAAAAGCCTGGGGCAAAAGCCCAGAGCAGTGGAGCCCCACAAAGCAGCTTTCCCCTTCCCAGGCACTGGTCCTGCCCATGCCACAAGGGGACTGGCAGTGAAGGTGGCTCCGGGGCTCAGCAAGCAGAAGGCCAGCTTGTGTTACAGGTGACCTGGCACCGTGTATGGTGTGGGTTGAAGCGAGATGCAGACCAAAGGGATCAGTGACCTGTGGAAGCTTGAGTGGGAAAGGAGGTGGCCAGGTGCACTGGGCTGGAACCCGGGTGCTCGCTTGGCGTGTAACTAAAGGCAGCTCAGCAAACAGGTGCTGGTGCCTACTTTGGCCAGCTACCAGGCCCAGGGGTGGGGGCCCAGAGTTCCCACCCTGTGGGATCTTTCTGGGGGCTGCAGTGGCACTGGGCAGAAAGACAAACACACAAAGCAGACTAAGGGCAGCTGCGATGGGGATGCCTTTGAGTCAGGAGGGCTTAGTGTGGAATCTGGACTTGAGCTGCTGCCATTCCTATTCAGATGGCTGCTGCCCACTGAGTGACTCATCTGTCTCCCTGCATGGTCTGCTACCCTTCTGGACAAGGGGGGGTTGATTGCTCTTCCAGCCCTTGCTGCCCTGCTCTGGAGAGAGGCTGAGGGGCACTGGCTTCAGCCTTCCAGGAACACAGGAAAGCTCAAACACAAGCAGCCCCGCAGGATGTGCAAGCTTTGACCTCCAAGAAGCCAGCCCTGAGCTGCGCAGCAGAGCTACCGCCCTGNGTGTGGGGGGCCCCTAAGGTTTGGATGCACCCAAAGGTGCAGTACCTTGTGTGCTCACAGGCTACACCCGTCACTTGAGTCATGGAAGTGAACAGATTTTGGGTACCTACTGTGCCTGCGCCCGCACTAGGTGCCTTCTACCAGCTCCACCCTCTGGTACAGGGTGGAAGGAGAGGGCAGGGGCAGGTGAGATGGTTCCATTCCTTCTGTCCAGGCATGATGTGAAGAAAGACACAAACACCACAGCCCTCCAGAAAGCCGCCCTGGGCTGTGCATCTGTGTCCTGGCTGCGTGCTGGACCCCAGGTGGCCCTGCTGTTTCAGTTGAGGTTCTGAGCAGGCCAGACTTCCCTCAGCATCCCTCTGCACCCTTGTGCAGCTCTAACCCAGAGCCCCTTCCCCATCAGCCTGTGGGCCCCTGCTTCCTGGGCCCAGGTGGCCCCGTGAGCAGAAGTCGCAAGGGCCATGAGACCAAGGCAAGACTAAGGTCAGTGTGAGGAGCCTTGAGGTGGGGTGGGAGACGCTCCCCTCAGGCTTCAGCGCAGGCAGAGCACCCCACCCTCTGCCGACTCTGGGTCCTGAGGTGCTGCAGCTGCACCCTGAAGGGTTGGGGGTGGGTGCTAAGGGCTCAGGGAGAACACAACTCCTCTGGCACTGCACCGCTGAGGTCCCCAAGCCCTGTCTCGCAGCTCCTTGGAGCACCGGGCCACCCTGGATGGCAGGTGGCCTAGTGTGTTGCCAGCGCTGTCCCCCAACTTGGAAGTATCAGCACACACCACAGGGGCAGACCTGAGCTTCTGGCCTACCAGTGAGGCAAGAAGGGAAGGCTCTGGACTGCCCTACCCCCATCACAACAATGGGCCACAGCAGGGCGCTGCAGATCCCTCTGATAACACCACACAGACACTGGATTTGGCGCCTTCTGTCTGAGCAGCAGCAGCTCCCTTCCCCAGGCCTCCCTCCCATCACCTCTGTCCAGTAGCACCCATCGAAAGCCACCAGCCAGGCCTGGGGAGACTCTCGGGTGAGCCAGTCTCTGGCTCTGTTTTCTCATCTATAGAATGGACGCCAGGTACTGGGCAATGTGAGAATCTCTGGATTCTGCAGTAGCAACTCTTGGATTGCTCTGCCCCCTCTAACCATGGTCCAGCCACCAGAGGGTCTCTTCTAGGAAGGGTAACAACAAAGGACCAGTGGAAAGGGCCAGAGTCGAAAGAACTGAGTCTCCGAGGGAGCCCAATGAGGGATGCTTGCGGCGGCTGAGGTTATAGAAGGGAAACTGAGGCAGTACCCTACTTGTCCCCAGCAGGGCAGTGGGTGGCCCTTGCTGCCTCTCCGCTGGGCCACGTCCGACAGCGACTCGACAGCCCTACCTGGCGCAGGTGCCCGGCTCACGGGGTGGGCTCGGGACGCGGGGCGCGGGGCGCGAGCTCCCTCGGGTGGGCAGCGCCCGGACTTGGTGGGACGGCGGGCGCAGGCAGCGGGAGCGCTTAGGGAGGCGAGGACGAGCGAGCGAACTGTACTCAGCCCGCAGGAGAACAAACAGGTTTTCTCCAGCGCTGGAGCCTCGCCCCTCGCCCCTCCCCTTGGCCGGCCCCCTTCCCCTGCCCTCTCCTGGGGTAGGTAGGGAAGCCTGGCACATTCCGCACATTCTCTCGCCAGCGGCCTTGGCCCGCCCCCCTGCCCGGGCCCGCCCCATTGGGCTGCAGGAGAAACCGAGGCTGGCGCCCGCAAGCCCAAAACAACCGCGGAACTCGGGCGCGGTTGGCGCTTCCCAGCACGTTCCTCGGCCCGTGGCCCTGCCCACCCCGACGGGATCTGGCCCAGGCTCTGGGCCAACGACTTGCACAGATGCTGCGGGCTTCACCCCACCGAGAGCTACCCTTGCTAGATCCATTTTACAGATGGGGATCCCAGACAGGGCGGGGAGGGCCGGGAGCTGGTGGATGAGCTCATGCAGGAAGTCTCGAGGCTGGGCCAGGAAGGGGGAGAAGAACGTGTAGAGCTGGCCGCCCTGGGGGATGCGGGCGCCCACGCCACAGCAATGGGGCACCTGGCAGGCTGGTCCAGGAGACACAGGAGGACCTCAGAGCCCACGCAGCATGCTAAGTAGCACCCACTCATGCTGGTCCAACCCTCAGCGGGAGGCCATGGGCTGGGGGCTGGGATGGAGGCTGCCCAAATGATCCTCCTCACACTCCTGGGGAGCCAGGCGAAGAGGATAATTAGACCTCCCCAAGCGATGGCATAGAGTGGGCCAGAGCTGACCTATCAGAATGATTCCATCAAAAGAATGGAACTTGACAGGTCCTCCTTCCTGGGGGCTAGCCAATCCTACAGCCCAGGGGCTTCTGCAGCATCCGGGCCCTGAGCACCAGCCTCCCTGCTGGCTTCCCTACCTTGAGGCTGGCCTCCTTCTGCTTTCCGTTGTCCTCACAGGAGTCACCTACTGAGGAGCTCACAGGCTTTGAAGGGCCCCAGTGCTCCCTTGCTCAAAGCCTGCTGGGGTCGCCCATTGCTCTTGGGGTGGAAACCAAACTGCTTAAAATGACCCACACAGTCCCCTGTGCCTTGAATCCACTGTGTGTCCTCTCCCCTCAGGGCACTTACTTCCCTATTATAGGCAGCTAACTTAGGTCAAAACATTATTGGCAAAAAAAAAAAAAAAAAAAAGAAAGAAAGTATTGGCAGTCATTCAGGACCTAGGCCCCAGAGTCAGGGCAAAAGATAAAAAGGAACCACAGCTGGGGTGGAGGAGCATTGGTTGAAGCCCAAGGCTCAAGACGAAGATGAAATGAGCACACCAACAAGCCTTCCAGCGGCATAAACAATGAGGATCAGTGCTGTAAATGGGCACCAAGCACCCGGGTGGGGGGCCAGGACCTCCCGACCCATCTCCTCCAGGGAAGGTCCTTGTTCTTTCCATGCCCACTCACTATGTGACTTGCTTCCCCGCTGGATCAATAGTCCCTAAGCGACTACACTTGTAAACTTAGTGGCCGCCCATAGTTTTGTCCCGCCTTATGCACAGCTGGTGATTTGTTCTATAAATCTTTGAGAAGTGGGCTTGTGGGCAACTTACTTACAGTGTCCCTTCCCATCTCTCCCCCAATCTCTCTCTCTCTCTCTCCTTCTTTTCCTCTCCCTCTCTCTTTCCTTCTCCCTTTCCCTCTCTCCCTCCCTCCCTCCCTCTTTTGATACTAGGAATTAAACTCAGGACCTTGAGATTGCAAGGTAGGTGCTTGTGCTTGAGCTATATCCTCAGCCATGGGGAATAAGAGCTTGGCGTACTGCATGTCTAGCAGGTTGGGAGTTCTCATACCTCCCTATATCATTTGCAGGGCCTACGTCTATGATTCTGAGAACCTTGATACTCACACTCCCCGAGGCCTTTCCCACATCCGTGGCTGAGGATTCAATACAGTCACCCATCAATGCTTCACAGAAGTGCCCCTGCCCTGCCCAACACCTGGTATGATGCCCACTTCCTTCTGTGCACTCCCTGAGAGGACAGTGGCCGTCACCGCTCACTGCTCTAGAGGGTGAGCTCTGGGAGGGCAGTGTCGTGTGATTCATCACTGAGCCACGAAGACCAGTCCATCAAACTCGAGGCATCTGTGGAAGGGGGTGGAGGGGCAGCCAAGACACTGGACCTGGCTTCCCCCTCCTTTCTGGGCTTCCCCTGACAGGGAAAAGATGGCCCCAGGGCTCTGAGGGAAGGGGTTGTATAGAAATGCTCTCGTTTGTCTCTTTCTCTGCTTCTGTCATGTTATATCTGTCTCGAATGCCTCCCTCTCGGCCTACTCCGTGACTGGTGGTCATGGACTTGCCTTCACATCCTGGCTTCTTAACTTACCCCGAGGATGTCAGGGGCGTCACACTCACCCTTGGCTCCCTGTTTCCCTCAAGAGTCTTTAGCCTAAAGAGGTAGGATAGAGAGCACATGGGGCTGCGTCACAGGCGAGGGAGGAAGAGGCAGGCTCTTCTAGCCCAAGATTGCCCTCAGGAAAGGTCACGCTGGTTCCAGAGCCTGCAGCCAGGATGAGCCATCTGAAGAGTGTGAGTGAGACTGTCCAAGGACAGAGCTGGCCAGCGAAGGCTGCCCCAGGGTGAGCTGTTCCCAGGCTGCAGGCTCTTGTCCTGTCCCAGGTGACTCAGGCCCTGCCCAGGCCAGATCTGTCACGTCAACCCCAGCCAGAGACCATCCCCCAACTCCTCCCTCCTGGCCAGGCTGCCAGGCCCTGCAGCAGATCTTGCCTGCAAACGGGTTTGACTCGAACAGTAACTGCCCTGCCCTGCCCTGCCCACCTGTTCACTGCCCCAACAGAATCTTGCAGCAGTGCTTTCGTCCCCCCTCCTTGCTGTGGCCACCTCGTCAGCAGGCTCCTGATGGGCTTCTTCAGGCCTTCAGACACCAGAGTATTATCACGTGACAGAGAGAGTTAGCACACTGCCAGGCATCCTGTATCAGATGCCCCCTTTGTTTGGAATGACATTTCCTCCCTCGGCATGCCAGGTGACCTCCTGCTCACTCTTAGCTACCTTGGCATCTCCCTGAATGTTCCTTTGAACCTCTCTGAGATTGTGTGCCTATCCCTACCTTGCCTGACTTTGGTGGTCTGCCCACATTGTTCTTTTATGCCTTCATCCCAGTCTCCAACCCAAGTCAGGACACCTCCCAGGGACTGGGGCTTCGCCCCAGTCAAGGCCCTGTTCTGAGGGCCCAGGTGCTGGTTGGAAACGGCTGGGGCAGGGGTGGTAGGTGGGCTGCAAAGGAGCCAAGGGGTCTGGAAGGTGATGTGGGTGGCAGTGGCCCGGTGTGGAGGGGGCCACAACTTCAGAGTAGGCAACTGAGACAGATCTTCTGGGAGGCTAGATGGAAGCCAGCAGGCAGGGTGGGGAGCAGGTAGCAATCTGGAAGAACAGGTCAGCAGCACTCCCGAGCTCCCAGGGAAGTGCGATTGCCATCATCGGGCTGGATGTGCAACTCAGGCAGGCCTGGCTAGCTGAACTGTTCCCAGGCCTCAGAGGAGGAGGGTCAAAGCAAGCAGTAACCCTGTACCAGAGGGCCTTCGAAGCAAAAATCCTGACCCCTGCAGGTGTGCAGACGAGGAAGTGGAGGCCCAGGGAAGAAGAGGACCAAACCCAGATCTCACGGCTCAGCTGAGGCGCTGGGTGCAGTTGTCCAGAGCCAGGTCTCAAACCTGGGGTTCTAGTTGTTCTGGATGCAGTCTCCGCCCAGCTGGCTAGGAGCTGGGGTGCTCAGGTTCATATGTAGGGAGGGCTGGGCTCCTGCTTGTACCCCTAATCCCCTCCTCCCCTTTCTCCCTCCCTCAAGAGGCCCGCCCTGCTGCCTCATCCTGCTAAGCTCTGCAACCAGTTTCCACTTGTTGGGTGACTTTGCTGACTCTTAGCAGAGTGGGTCCCCCAGGGGCAGAGCACCCCAAGTCAGGCCCAGTGGAGCCTTGAGCCTCCTTCTCTGGAACTGGATGCCCTGCTAGGAGCTGGTCTAAAAGGGAGGGGTGTGGACCCCCAGCCCCCCAGCTCTTGCCTTTGGAGCCCCTGCCATGCCTCAGCCTGTACCCCTGACAACAAGGCTGTGGCCCCCTACTCTGCCATGTGCACACACAATCACTTGGCAAATGTCCTTGCTTTCACACTGTCACCCCATCCTGCCCAGAAACCAGTACCTCCAGTCCTGAATCCAACAGCTGCCACCGGGCGGGCGGCATCAGGACTGGGGATTGTTGGCCCGTGGACTGTGACCCCACAGGGAGCAGTGGCCTTATCTTAGAGCCAGAAGACAAAGAGGTCGCTCACCTCTGAGAGTTACCTTCTAATGCCTTCTGGCCCTGCGCCTGGACCCCTGCTGCCCTTCAAATCCCCCAGCTTGAGTCAGCCCAGGAAGCACTCTTCGGCGGCTCAGAGTGCGCGACCCGATGCCCTGGCACACAGCCTGCCTTGATCCCTGGCTCGAGGTAGCTCCAGGCTCTGCCTTCAGAGTATGAGTGACCGAGCTACACCGAGGCCCCGCTGGCAGATAGGCTCGCATTCCCTGAAAAACGGCCTTTTGCTGCTTTAGGAATCATCTGCAGATTGGAAAAAGAATGTTCTAATTGGAAAACCTCCCAGCCATGGTTTTCCGGAGTGTTAGTGCTATTTGGCGGCAAGGAGCCTCCAGGGCTGAGAAGGGAGGGAAGCCAGGAGCAGCAGCGAGCAGGCTGCTTGCCCAGCACTGCCTCAGCCACCGAACCTGCTCAGCTGCTGTGGGGCAGCAGGCCTCTTCTCAACCCAGGGAATCTGACGCTGTCTGGCCCCAGCTGGAAGTTCCTCCGTGGAGCCACCCCAGCCCTGCCCCCTGGAGGCCCCACTGCTGCCCAGCTCCAGGACTGGGCCCCATGGGGTGTGCTCAGAAGCAGGGTCTGCACTGGTGCACTGGGCTGGGGGCCTGGGAAAGCCGCAAGCTGTGTGCAAGCACCAACTCACGGACAAAGCATCCTGCCACTCTGACTCAGGGGCCACTCTGACTCAGGGGCCCTGCGAGACTTGGCCCAGTGCCTCACCCACAAGGACCTGAGGAGCTGCCCAGTGCCAGGATTTGTGGATCAGCTCCCACTGCCTGAACAGTGGGATCAGCTCCCACTGCCCTCCCACCAGGAAACACCACCCACCTGGGCAGGGGAAAGGCAGCAGATCCCCAGAGCTCTCTGTCCTCTCCTCAGAGCACAGGGCGGCTCACTGTAACTCCCCTCTCAGACGCCAAGCAAGCGCTTACTCTACTGAGCTATCTCCCCCACCCTACCCTAGATACTTCTGGCCAAAGTGGAAACTCAAATCTTCTCAGCCTGGAGGAGGCTGGCTCTCTTCACAAAGACCACACCAACTTGGGAACTCACACGTGCGGCCCCAGTAACCTGTGCCTGGGAACCATGAACTCAAGCAAATGTCTCTAGGCTTCCCAGCATCCTGCTCATTAGCCCCCCTCCCTGCATCTTCTTCCTGTTCTACCCTTGGCCTAGGGGACTGTAGCCCTGGTACTGTGAGCACACCCATCTCTAGACTGTGTCACTTGTAACAGCCACAGACTGCACAGGTGGACATTGAAAGTTAAATGACTTACAATGAAATCAATTCCTTGGCCACACCAGCCACATTTCAAGTGCTCAGTCCCACTCTCCCATGTGGCCAGCAGCTCCTGTGTTGGTCACACAGACTGAGGATGCATCTACCACCATGGAAAGCTCCGTGGGACGGTGCTGCTCTGGGAGCCCCACTTTCTTCCTAACTGAAGCCAGGCCCTTCACCAAGCAAGGTCCTCCGGTCCCCCTCTCCAGGCACTATTCCACCTGCCCTCCCCTTGGGGTAGGCTAATTTGCCCATGGGTGAAAACCACAGTGAAAGCAAAACTCTTGGACCCCATTCCAAGCCCCTCTCATCCCTGTCTTCATTACTCTCACTGAGACCTCCCACATCCAACCACTCAGCAAGTTCCGGCTACAGCTCAACCTCCAGAACCTATCCTGAGCCTTGCCACTTGCGGCCACGTCGGCTGCCACCACATCCCAGTTTGTGTCATTTGCTTCCTGCCTTATCTCTTGGCTTCTGCCCTCGTGCCACTGTCTTCTCTGTGCAAAGCAGCCAGAGCTGTCCTCCTCTGTGCTTTATCTGCCAGCTAGAAACGGGATCATCCTTGCTCCCCCTTCCCTGTACTCCTCCACATCCACTGTCTGCTGCAGCCCCGGCCTCTTCCAGCTCCGAGGGCCCAGCACACTGAGTTCAGAAGGACATTCCTATTGAGCCCCACCTGAGTCTCACCCTGTCTCAGGCCTTAGAGTTGAGCTGCGTAGCCCTGCCCAGGTGAACTGCCACACTCAGTTTAAGGTCATTGCCCCTTGAAGGCATCTTCTTCAGTCACCAAGATCCAGCAGTGTCTCTTCTGCCTTTCCTCTGTCTCAGCCCTCTCTGCTCCCTTCCTCCTGGGTGTAGGATGGGCATGTCACACTTGTCCTGTCCCTTGAGCCTCCACTATGGGGTATGAGTGGGTATACACATGACACTTGCCAAATGCATGGAGAAAGGGATGAAAGTTCATTTCAGATCAGTGGATTAAAAGCATATCACTCAAGAAGTGATATTGGGACAACTGACCATTTGGAAGTAACACGCTGGGTTGCCTACCTCACGCTCTACACCAAAATAAACTCCAGATGGCTCAGAAATTTAATGGGAAAAAATCCCCCGAAATCATGAAAGACTAGAAGAAAACCCTGGGTGGGGACTTTCTAAATATGTCATAAAAACCAGAAACCATAAAAGTAAAGACAGAGAAATGAAAACCTTCTGTATGGCAGCATCTACCACAACTGTCACTAGACAAATGACACATGGAAAAGAGTTATTTGTACCACATACAACAGTGAAAGTCTTAACCTTCCTAAAATAAATCCAATAGGAAAATGGGCTGCAAAGCAAGGAATAACACAATAAAGAAAAGGTCCTTGGAGTCCCCAAGTAAGATATGCAAATGAAAGTACCTATTTCCAGGGACATAGAACCAAAATTTTTTTGGACCTATAACACCTTGGGTTGCCTGAGGCATTGGAGAATAGCCACATCCCCTGGGCCCGAGCATTCATCAGCACCGTCTTCTAGAGGAGCAGTCTAGAGATGTGGAATGGCAGTGAGCATGTCTCTTGACCCCAAAACACTATCTACAGAATGTTTTTATTACTTGAGAGAGACAGACAGACAGACACACAGATAGACAGACAGGTAGATATGTATATTATATAAAATGTGATGCATATAAATGTCTGCCTACACCCAGAACCATTGGACATGCGTCCTGTACCCCGTCCTAGTACTTGGGCATGAGCTGAGTCAGCACAGATGAAGGTCACCATCTCTCCTTGTGCCCTAGAGCCCATTTGCTGTTGCCTACTCAGGGTCATTCCTCCTCTTCTCTGGGGTCACTGCCTCTGACTGTTTCATTCTGATCAGTGTATAAATATGCCATGACTCTTCCCACCATAGAATCTCGACTTTCTGCTGACCCCACCTTCTTATGTAGCTATCCTCTAAGTGTCTCTTCCTCCCTTTATAGTTATAATCACAGAGAGAACTGCCCATGCTCACTGGCTCCAATTCCTCTTTTGCTTTCTTCCCTCTTTCTCCCTGCATGTTGCTAAATCCACTGGCCGGTTTTCAGCTGGCACTTCACCGACACAGCAGCAGTACTTGACACTGGGTGCTTGCATCTCCCACTCCCTCCCCAGCCCACCTCTTCAACCTGGAAGGACCGAGGAATTGGTCCTTCAGCTTCTCCTCTATTGTGTTCACTTCTGTGGTGATTTTAACCTATCTTGTACCTTTAAATACCACTGGACAGCTGATAACTTCTAAATTTGCCTAAGTCAGACCTTTCCCCTTCCAGATTCCTGTGTCCCTGGCTTAGTCCACAACGCAGCCTGCATATCTAATATTCTATCTAAAGGAAGTCAAGGCAAAGGGACGAAGGCCTTGATGAAGACAAACATGAGGAGGATTGCATCAGATATTTTGAAATACTAATTCTTGGCTACAAGGACTAATGACAAGGTAATAAGAGTCCAAGGTTGAGTAGACAGTTTCTGGGCAGATGTATGCTTACTGTGGCCTCCATACAGGTCCTTCCTTGCAACCTCCTGCATTTACTTACCTTGTGGAGGGGCAAGGTTAACGTAAGCCATTCTGTTCTTTTATTTTTATTTTTTGCAGTACCAGGGATTGAACTCAGGACCTTGTGCTTGCCAGGTAGGCACTTATTCTACTGAGCTATCTCCC
>NDGM011189673.1:0-20670 GCA_002564305.1 Octomys mimax
AAAAAAAAAAAAAAATGATATGGCGAGAGGAAATAAGTTGAGTTCTATCAGATGATGTGTGCAACTTTATCTTTTTAAACAGAGGCTCTCCTGTTACCAGAATCAGTCCCTCTTCCCTTGTGGTTTCTACTGATACTGCACAGAGAGGACACACATGTCACCAGAGAAGAGAAAGAGAAGCCCCTAGCAGGAAGCCTGAGGGGGCTGGGGCATTTGCACTCCCACTCATGGCACCCTCTTGGAGGCTGGGCCCCCGACTTTCCCAAGCGTGGATCCACTACACGCTCTGGAATTGGACCTGTTCAGGGCACATTGGTCCCCCAGTGGTCCTAAAGGTCTCAGGATGAGTTCCCTAGTGTGGCATAGGCCAGGCTTCAGGACGTACAGGCCTGCCATCATAGGGAGGGGCTCAGATGGGGGACACAGTTGGGGCCAAAGCAGGGATTCATTTCTGTGTGTGAAGGAAGAAGATTTGAAGAATGGGAGGGTTCTGGGTGTGTGTCAAGGAGAGACAGAATCAGACTGCAGTCTGCAGCATGGCAAGGAGCCAGGGGAGGGTCCCCTGTAGGAGCAAGAGGGCAGCCAGGGGCATGCTCCGCAGGGCAGCAGTGTTGGAGCTAGAGAGGGCCCCTGCTGCAGCCCGGAAGCCTGCAGGGGTCTGGTCCTGGGGCTCCACTTTGCCTCCAGTGGACTCGGAACAGGGGCCCCGTAGTGTAGGGATGATGTCAGGAATCCAGCCTGTTGTGTTTTCTATCAACTCCTGCAGGACAGGGAAGAAGAAGGGTAAACCCACAAGCTCCCCTAGGCCCTCTCCCTTCCTTGAAGCCTCGCTAAATTTGCCTAAGTTTACAGAGTCCATAGCCTAAGGAGAAGGCTAAGCCACACCCACAACCCAGATACAGTTCTGCTTTCTCAGCCCCTCCTTGTTCAGCTCTGAGTCCCCACCCTGTCATTTGCTTCCACCATCTTTCTGTTTTCCTGCCTTTGCTTAACACCTTCTGGCCTCCCTCCCCCAGCTTGGGCAGGTTGAATCTCGGCGAATACGCACATCGATCGTCTTCAGCATCACTGTCTGCTGGGCCTCCTTGCAGGCCTTCTCAGCTATCTTAATGTTCTCTGGAGTCCACTCAACATTGTCCATGACCATCAGGTTCTCCATGGGGCTTCTGTGACAGTGTGGTCAGCACAGGGAGACAGATAGTGGTTTAGGGTTTACTTGGAGCTTTGACAAAATACATGGTAAGCACCCCCATTTCTGCTAGTGTGTGCATCGTTCCAGCACACCACATACAGAATGGCTACTGACTCACTGAGCCGCCATGAGTTTGACAGAAGAAGCATCCCCTGAGAGGCAAGTTCTAGACTGTATTTACTGGTGTGCATATTAATTTAGGAGCATAGGGCCCAAAAAAGTTGACAAGAGTGACTTCAAAAATCGTGCAATTGTCCTGAATTATGGGTGGAATGAGTGTATGCACAGATGTATAGTGTGTCCTATGGATACATTTCGGAGCTCTTGCAAGAGTCTCCAGTGAGGACCTTTACCCTCAGATAATTAAGGATCATGACTTGAAAGCAAGCAAACGTTGAGTCAAGCAGCTCACGTGAGCATAGATTTGTGTAGGGCTGACCTGACTCACAGGAAGCAGCTGGTGTTTGTTTCCTGAATAGTCTTGGTGGAAAGCATCTCACAAACTCCTGTCTGCTCTGGAGTTTTCAGCATCTGACACCAGCAGATGCAGAGGCGAGGAGGACAGGAGATGATTAGGCTCCCCGACGAGGACCCCGGACCAGCCGAGGGTATCGTTCTCCATCTCCTTTTCCTTCCGCCTCAGCCCTCCCCTCATCCCTCCTCACACACAAGTAGATTCTGTCTCCCAGGATGACTCACACTGCAGCCTCTTCCCCCAGCTCCTGGACCACGTGGGTGATGTCAGGGTACCCCAGACAGCTAGAGATGTTATTTCGGGGGTAGTAGAAGAGGAAGACAAGGCACATCTCATTAAGGGTGCTGGTACCTCCCTGGAAAAGATGCCAGAAATGGAGGCGTAAAGCCACAGAGAAATGCAGAGAGAAGAGACCAAGGCAGAGGGAATGCAGTGTAGGAGGCCATTCTGGCAGAAATGGCCTTTCCCTTCCCCTTCACCTAGAAAGAGCTCACTCTTCTTTCCCTGACTCTTCTTTCCTCCTCCTGCTCCTCCTCCTCCTCCTCCTCCTCCTCTTTTTCCTCCTCCTCCTTCTCCTCTTCCTCCTCTACTTCCTTCTGTATTTTCAGGCCCCAGACAATTATTATTTCCAAGGCAATAGTCCACATGTCTTCCTTGTTCTCTGATTTTCTATTCTGCTGTCCTGGCTTGAGTTATTAGACTCTGACTAATACCACTTAGCCCTCTTTCCTGATTGTAATCTGACCTCCCTACACTTTTAGTCTGTTCCTGAAACATCTTTCATTCTGGCATCTGCTTACTAAGTAAATGTTGGCATCTTCTAACCATCTGTTAATAAGAGTCCCTTCTCACTAAACAACTTCTTAGATTATGTACAGTAAATTTCAACCCAATTGCTGATTTTACTTTCCTGACAAGTATTTAGAGTGTGACAGAGCTGGAGCCCATTGTCTGAGGTCTCAAGCTGGACTCAAGATGCATCCATTTTCTTACAAATGACTGAAATTTATTTTTTCTTATTGAACCTTTATGACCCTTCTGCCTACTCTACATCCCTGCCCCAAAGCCCCGAATCCTTTCTTCTCTTGCATGAATGAAGGCGGGAAGGTCAGCCCTTCTTCAAGGGCCGTTCCCTGTCCCATTTCCCTCAATCCTGTTCCATCGCTGCAGGCATCTCTTCCCCTTCCTTAGCCTCCACCCAGGCTCCTCACCTATCAGCACACTCTGTGCCTCCCCTGCCAATGGCTCTCTCACTCTTGTCCTTCCTCGGGACTCCCTGCCTCTGTGTGTCTAAAGCCAGGCCCACCCACCTGAGTCACACATTCAGTTCATTCCCTTAGGATTTGTTCCTCCGAGTGCACCCAAACCATTGTCTCTACTTGTTTATGCCATGTATGACTTTCTGCTTTGGATTAATCATTTCTATGGAGACAATCCCTTTGGAATCCCACAGATACCAAACCACTAATGGTATCCATAATGTGTGGGGTTCTTCGTGATCCTGGTAATTACCACTAACTCTAAGGGAGCATATACTACAAAGCAGGAGTTAACTGACTCTAACAACAATTCCATGAGATACTAGTAGTAATTCTTTTATAAACTGGGAAACGGGCACGGAGAGGTTGACTCATTTGCCAAAGTGTAGTAAGCTGCTAAATGATTATGTTGCCATTTGAACCCAGGGAGTGAGGACCCACAATTCATGCTCTTAGGTGCTAAGGCCCAGCCCCACGGTCTTAGTGGGTCATCGACAGAGAACACTGGGAAGCCCTATACCCATTTTAAATGCATGGGAGTGACACGGAAGGAAGCGGCATCCCCTAGGATCATCAGGCTCCGGAGGGCCACAGCCCAGCTAGAACTGTTTGCTGGAGCTAATATCTTCGTGTGCACCGTGGGAGAGACACTTACAAAAGTCATGGAGTCCCGATCCAGGGTCTGGTAGTTGCATTCGATCAGCAGTTCATCTCCCTGTTCAGGATGAAACATGAAAGCTGAGAGTGAGCGGCAGAGGACTGGTAGGACTGTGCCATTTCCTCAGCTAGCACTAAATTCCAATCCTGCTCTTCCCCAGCTTCAGCCATGCCTTCCCGGGGTTCCCACCGGCTTGATCTCCACAAGATGAGGTAAATCTCGAATTTCTTGCAGATTGAAGTCATAGGCATCATCTTTACAGATTGTTCGGAGCTGTCTTCCACTTCTAGATGAAGAGCAAGACAGACAACAGAACTGAGATGATGACGTAGGGGCAGGGCCTATCAATAAATATGCAGCGTCCAGAGGCATTCTGGGAGCACAGATTGCCAGTAAAATGAAACAGAAAAGATGAGATTCACGCAAACTTCCTCAGTTGTGTTTCAATCATCTCCACTCTAGGAGTGGTTAGAGCCCCTCGATTTCAACCAAGCATAACCTTAGACTGAAGAGCCAAGAACTATTGCCATGGACAGAAGGAAAATTTTCAAATCAAGGTCTTCTCTACCTGTATTGCACAGCCTTCAGCCCCCGCCCAGCCAGGTGAGTGTGCAGCAGGTAGTTTACTACCTTCATATCCGCCACTGGGGCCCCGTTCATCTGCAACAGGGAGGAGGCACACCTAGTTGGTGAAGGCGCTGATCTTCACTCAGGCCTCGCCTTTCTTCCCTTGACATCTGAGGTCTCCCTCTTTGCCTACAACTGATAAATTCCTTGATTCTTTTTAACGCATATTTTATTTGTTTGTTATGCGTAAGAATTACTTACATGCATGATTAGCATCCTAATCATCCTTAATTCTTCTTTCCATCTCTACTCTTTCATCTCCCCTCTCATATCCTTTTTTTATTTGAACAAAATCTACCTTCTCATTATCTATCATCTATATTTTATTTGGCTTTTTAAAAATTTAGTACAAGGTCTACAGGGTCTCACTACGTAGATCGGATTCATAGTGATCCTCCTGTTTTTCAGCCTTTCAAAGTGCTAGGGTTCTAGGCGCACATCACCATGCCCAGTCTCAACTGCAGTCTCAGGGCGCCCCGGGGGCGGGGCCGGCACGGCAGGCGAGGGATCGAATCCCAGCCTCTGCGCTGAGCCTAAGCCGGCGCTTTAGTCGCAGAGCTATTTGGCCTTGCCCTTATTTTGCTTTTTAAATTATTTGTTTCTCTTGTGTAAGATAAACCACGTAATATTTAGCCTTCTATGTCTGTCTTATCTCACGTAACAGTATGGTCTCACAATGCATCCATTTTCCTACAAATGACTGTTTGTTGTTTCTTATTGGGCCCTCTTGACCCTGCTGCCTGCTCTACATCCCTGCCCCAAAGCTGCAAATCCTTTCCTCCCTTGTGTGAGTCACATGAGAGTCATTGTCCTGAGCACCAAGCAGCAATCATTCTCTAAGACTGGGGCTTGGGCTGGGCTGGCTTGGGGATCAGACAGAATTGTGTGTGTGTGTGTGTGGGGGGGCGGGAACAAGAAGCCCCGGGGAAGGTGAGTCTCCCAGCTTCACCTCTTCAAACTTCTCTGTCTTACACAGCCCGTAGGACATGAAGGACTCCGCGCCCGGGGGCAGGAAGTGGATGGGGAAGGTCAAGACGCCCAGCTGGAGGACACCCATGTCGTATTCACGCAGGTGAGCCGTGTAGTACAGGCGTATCCCCGACGAGTCGTACACTCCTGGTACCGGGAAAACAACAATGCAACAAAACAAAACAAAGACGGAACAAATGATGTCTTCAGAAGGCAAGAGAGCAGGACACAGTGTGGAGTGAAGAGGCTCAGGAAGTCTTGTGATTAACAAGATTTTCACGGATCCCACAGCTCGGCCCGGCCCCAGCCCCTGCGAACCTCGTTCCCCTCCTGGGAGTGCCCCGCATGCTCACCACGTAGGTTGTGGAAGTTGCTGTAGTGAACTTCCAGTCGGATCCACTGAGGGTCCAAGGGGGTCCCAATGGAGATGCCCACCTCATCTGGAAACTGGTAACTCTGGTGGAGGGAGAGAGATCCTGAGCCGGATGGGCTGGGAGCTCGCTGCAGGGCTCCAGGGCTCCGGCTGTCATTTTTCTCCCTTTACGCGGACCTCCCCATCCTGCAATCTTCCATCTCCAGGGCTCAGCAATGTCTACCCCCACCCCCCCAGCCACGCATTGTCCCCCAACGTGGCACTCACGAGGCCCCCTACAGCCCAGCCCACGATAATCTGTGAGCAGAGGGAGAAGGCGGGGTCGAAGCCGTAGCACTCGCTGATGCCGGTGGGGAGGGCGCTGGCGTTGCCGCAGGCGTACACCAGGATGTGGTGCACCATGGTCGCATTGTGCTCCAGCAGCTTGGGTTCAAACTGGACAAGGACAGGAGGGCAGAGAGGAGCCTGCACTGGGGATGACAGCTCCTCGCCCTCCCACCCCTTTCCTAAATAAAACCAAGGTATCCCCACTTCTCTCCATTCCTTCCTCTTCTCTTCACTTTCTGTTTCTTTTCCCCAAGCTCCCATTCTGCCCTTTCCTGTTTCATTCTTATTCCGACTCCCACTCCTTAAAACCTCTTGCCCATAAACAATGGAGGCTGTGCTGAATCTGGCTGGGGCCATTCCAGGCAGACTGACACAGGAGCCTTAATGACTCCATGACCTTTGTACCTGTGTCAGCACCTCTTTGGATTTTCTTTTATTTTTGCATTAAGGACAGGGTCTACAGGGGCTGCAGGGTCTCACTGCCTAGATTGGACTCGTAGTGATCCTCCTGTTTCCAGCTTCCCAAATGCTGGGATTACAGGCAAACTCCACCACGCCCAGTCTCAGCTCACCTAGGGGCAGGGCCAGCAGAGCAGGCCTGGGAATCTAACTCCCAGCCCCTGTGTCTGCCTAAGCAGGTGCTTTAATTTGCTGAACTATTTGTCTGGCCCTGGATTTTCTTTCTTGAAAAAAAAAATTGGCTCTTAAATGCTGGAGACTATGCTGAGATTATATTTTTGTGTACTTGGGGAAAATAGAAATTTCTCCAGTGTGAAGCGAAATGGTCTAGCTTGTGTCCACTGTAGCCAGAGCTCGCACCCCTTCTCAGCTGTGGTTGCAGCCCCTCCGGCCTTTTCTTCTGGCTGGGAGCAGAAGGCACAGTGCTGCAGCCAGACTGAGCCTCAGACTCTGTTCTTTGCCAATGCCTTATTAACCAATAACCTCTGTCCAAAACCTGCCTGCTGTATGGTGATGCTTGAATAAAATACCACTGGTGGCTGTAGTTCTGGGCTGTAGGAATTACGTAACTGCTGCCTCTCCCATTCTCCCAGCCGGCCCCTCTTTCCCCAGCTACTGCCCTAAGCTTCTTCTGAGTGGTTTTCTGAGCACCGCTCTTTAGAACCTGCTTCACTGTGGCCGCCTCCTCAGCCCTGTTCACGTACCTTGAAGATGTGATGCTTCTCGCTGACAATTGGAAGAGGCAAAAAGGTGCAAGCGTAGGTGGTGTCGACCTCTGGAATGAGGAACTGGGGAAGGACGCAGAGGCTGAGTTGGGTAGGACTGGTGGAGTCCCTTACCTCTAGGAGGTTCATTTTAGGGCTAGATGAGGAGTGAGAGGAGTCACAGTAACAGGGTGTAACAGGGGGTGGTTTGCTGGAGGTAGGTGGGTGGGTGGGGAGGTCTTACATCAGTGATCTCCAAGTCGTGGATCATGGTGTCTGCAGGGAACTCCAGATCATCAGGGTGGAATATTTGTAGCAGGAAGATGGACTTGACAAAGGTCTGCTCACGCCTAAGCTTCAAGGTGTCATCCAGGCCATAGGCAGCGAGGACTCGCATTGTGTCACTCTAGGGGTGCCACGGGCAGTGAGGGGGCCACCGATGAGTGGCACTTTGCATGTACCTGCATCCAAGGCCCTACCTAAGCCACTCGTGTCTACCCAGTGGAAGGGGAAGGTCAGAGGGAGCTAGTCCGCTTCTAATCCTGTCTTTGGAGCTAACATGCTGGTCACTCTGGCTAGTCCCACACTCTCTCACACTCTCTCAATGCCTGTGTCCTTACAGGAGAGAGTCCTTACAAGTGAGAGAGTTGAGCCACCCACTGAAATCCCAGCACTTTCAATGCAATGAAATTAGGCAAGGTTCTTCACCAGGAGGAGGCTGGGTGAGCACTGAATCACCAGGGCTTGCCCCGTGGAAGGTGGGCAGATTTCAGGAAGTGGCACAATTTGGTTGGTCCTGAAGACTGAGAGGGACAGAAGTCCCAGGAGCTGTGACTTGATGTATAACTGGGGTGACTTGACTTCCCCAGATGGAAACACTGCTGGGACTAAGTACTCTTCTGCCTGCCCTAGTGTACCGTAATGTCCTGGTCATGAGGATCACAGGAGCGGAAGGGCCTGGAAAAACGCATGGTGGTGTAGGCGGCATCTTCCGTCAGGCCCAGCAGCTCAGCATCCTGGCTTCCGTCCTCCACTAGCGTGTCTTCATCCAGCAGGTGCTGATCCTATGGCCGGGTGGTGGTCAAGAGGAACAGAAGCACAGACGATCATTCATGAGGACAGAAAGTGTCCCCTTAAATCCCTCAGGATGGTAAAGTAAGTGGTGAGACTGAGGTTTGCTTTCCTATGTAAATTCCTTCCAGGGCAGAGCCAGGCACCAAGAAATGGATTCTCTGGGAAGATGGAATCCCCCCCCGCCCCCGTTTATTTCTCCCATTTCAAGCCTCATTTTTCTTTACTCCAGCGCTCTTCTATCCTCAGCCCTCAGAAGGTCACTTAATTTCTGAGTGGTCTCTGCCATTCATTCTTTCTAGTGTGGCTCTTAACATATATTGCCTTGTCCTGCTAATGGACATTTCCCTATTCAAGTGCAGGTCAGAATAGGGACTGAGTTCAGGATGGCTGGGATGGAGACATGGAAAACGCAAATCATAATAATCTACCTCCTGGTGTTACTGCGAGGTCTAGACTGCAAGCAGTTCAGGACAATGGGCAGTTTATGGAAAGCTAATAACAATCTAAGACATTGATACTACTGCTGCTGTGGCTGCTGCCGGTTTTCAATTGTGTCCTGCTGCAGTTCACCTGATTGACTTAAAGGAAACTGAGGATGGAGTGTGTGTCTTCATTAGCTTTGAACATTTCCCAGAGACCAGAATTTAGTGGGTTTTTAGCAACTAAGTGGTACAGTCTAAAGGTTTCATGCTCTTAGCAGGTTGGAGACATGTAATATGGAAAATATAGGTCGCAAACTTTACTGTAGGACCATTTCTGTAAGGGGAAATAGACACTCCGAATCCCTTGGGCACAGTTGGGTATGTTTAGAAAATATGGATCCTCATAGCCTACCCAACAGAGGAGCTCACCGTTGGAAGGGTGTGATCTTCAGTCTTACCGAGAAATAGACATTGCCGTCAGGCAGGACTCCTCCGACGACCAGATCACCTCCCACGGTCGAGTAGCGATTTGTGATGCCCACACCAACCCAGCCAGCTGTTCGCACCTGGAGCTCAAAAACGATGACCTCAGCGTCGAGGTCAAAGTCCCAGCGCAAGAAAATGACACTGGAAGGATCTAGAAACCTGGAATAACGCAGGTGAGAGGTGGGGCCAAGGTGGTGGCTTTGCAAGGTGGTTTTGAGGGCCAGAAGCAGGAGGAATTTTAAGAGAATGACACAGGCCATGGCTCTTGGGGCTCAGAAATCTTTCCTGCAGATGGGGAATCGAGAGCTCTGGGCTTATATGTGCTCCTGCCTATGCCAGGCACCATGCCATAGGGGAGGGACAAGCAGGGGCTCTTCTGATCTGATTATGCTCTGGATTTAGAATAGTGCCACTTACATAACCAGAGTAGAACTGTCCAGAGAGTGTAGAGGGCAGATTTCCCCCAGGATTCCCTGTCTCCTGGATTCCAAGATGCCCTTTCTGAGCGTTATGTTTCTGGCCTATGCCCTGCACCCATTCACATGTGTTTTTCTTGTTTGTCTGTGTGTAGAGGGAAGTAGAAGCAGAGATGGGGATGGGATGAAAGCCAGACTTTCAGCCTCCCAGTATCAGGAGAATGCAGCAGTTGGGAGGGGTGGTGGAGGCTGATTTCCATCTCTGCCGGAGTCTTTGTCGATTCCAGGAAGGACACCGAGAGATCAAGTGGCTGTAATCAGCTTTGCAGGTGGAGGAGTCTCCAGTAGCTTTGGTTTTTCAGAACACCCCTGGGGAGGAGCAAGACGAGGCAGAAGTAAGGGGGAGAGCAGGAGAAATGGGGCCAAGTAGGCCTGATATTGCATGTAGGAGACTTTGCGTTTGCCATTCCCTTCCTCGAGCTGCTCTCAGAGAATCTGTGTTTTGCTGTCTCCCCTGGAGGCTTCCTCTGATGTCCTGTGCAAGCACGCTGATCCTACGTAAGACAATAAGAGCACAAAAGAGGTATTAGAACAGCAGAGTAGAAACATCAGGTCTACTTCATTTTCTAAAATCTCCTTTCTATTTTATTTTCAGATAAGAAGATGGGAACCCCGGGGAGAAATGTGAGTAGCATGGGATCACCCATTGTGTCGGTGGCAGAGGTGACAGAACTCAGGTCCTGCCTGGGATCACTCTTTCCAGGGTTTCCGGAGGTCACTGACACCTGCAAGGCAGCAAGTTTCTCCACCATGGAGTGTACTAGCGGAGGGGGCTGGTGACTCTTAGTGACAGCATTTTTTTTTTTTTTTTTTTAGTGACTGCTTTTGAGGGAAGAACCAGTCTCACTCCAACTTCAGGCCGACCTCCTCCTGGTAGATGACCTAGCAGTCGAGGCTGGGAAGCACCTCCTGTGGCCCATGCTCCTACTATAGTGGAGAAGACAGGCGGCCTGAGGGCTGCTCAGCAGGGCAAGGCCATCGCCACCTGAAGCCAGACCCAGCTGGGTACAGAGATGCCAGGAGGAGTTGCTCGACTCCTTCCGTCAGCATACACGTAGACTGAATAACTGGGTTCTGAAGCTGGTGAGGCTGCTGCTGGTGCTGTGAGAATTTGCATAGTCATCAGAGACAAAAGGGAGCAGATGTCCCAAGCAGCAGTCACAGCCTCTAACTCTGGTCCTGGCAGAGAAGGTGAGAGCAAGGCAACCATTTGGAAGCAAGAAGCTTACAGGGGTCCAGGGTGGGCAGCCAGCCAAGACTAGACAATGCAGAATCCAGGTGACACCATGACCTTGAGGAACAGGGGTGCCAGTGAGGGAGATAACAGGAGCCTCGGAGACGCTCTGATCCCAATCTCACTTGGGGATTAGGCTCAGGAGCAGGCACTGAGGAGACAGGACAGCCAGTACTGTAAATGGAGACGAGCCAGGATCTCTTATCCTGCCAACTGTCTGGTTGGCCCACGCACTGTCCTCAGGGAGAAGCAGGGCACCGAAGAGCTGAGATCCTGGCACGCAGACCACGGGCCTCTGCTCCCAGGGGCCCCTCTGGCTGCTGCCCTCGTGTGCATGGCCTGCTGTTGCTCTGCCCTTGATTCCGGCGGGAGGCAGGCCTGAGTTCTGGCTAGTCCAAGTCCACTTTTCTCTAAGTATGTGTTATGGGGCAGACACCCTTGTGACTACAGAACAATCCCAGATCTTGCGATGACAACGTCCCGCTGCTGCAAAATGAGTCCTTCTCTCCATATTGTGGTTTGTGAAATGCTAAGATTGGAGAGATGATAGGTACAGGAGCTTTTAACTCGAATCTCCCAGTTTATTGGTTCCAAAAGTAAAAACAAAAGCCTCTTACCAATGCTAAAAAGTCTTGGGGACCTGTCCTTTTCCTCTCACTTGAGTGCTACCCAACAGGTAACTGAAGACAAGTGTCGCAGGTGATTTTGTCATGTTTAATTAAGTTGGAAATTTTCCATTGCAGTAGGAAAAGCCAATTACTATTGCTTCCTTAGCCCATGCCAAGGCCTAGTCTATGAACTTTTCCATGTTTTGAGCCCTTCATTCATTCTTTTGAAACAGTTTTCAATGTTGGCTTCATTTTGCATGTGAAGAAGCTGAGGGAAAATTTCACCCAGTGAAATCGACGATGTTAGAAGTTATTGGAAAATATAATTAAAGATGACACAGTTGCATGCAAATGACTTACTATAAGTCAACAGAGTATAATAAATTAATCAACTAGTAAACATTTAACAGTTAAATATTAGGTAAAATAATGACAAACTCAACAGAAGTAAAAGAAAAAAGAAAAATGGCTTTAATACCAAATAAACTAAAATATAATATCCATGAATCTTGACCCAGGAGGGACTGAATAGACAGAGCTTTCACTCTATCATAAAGCCATACAGATATTGCTAAACACATACACACTGTCTCAAGTGTGTGATCTTCTCAAGAGGAAGTCCTCAGAGAGAGGCATTGGCAACCCCATTGGTTGCCACAGAGTTCATCTTAGATGCACTTGACAACTGGGTGACATGGGTTTGCAAGATGACTTTATCCAAAGAAAATAAAAATGTATCTTTGAACAAAGGGAAGTTTTGTAACTTGGTACAAGGAATTAAGTGGGGCTTCTAAGTTGGGCTCTTCCCTAAATTAAAGTAGGTTCCTAAGTGAGGCTCCTGCTTCTTTCAAAAGGGAGATAGGGACACTGTGGTCCCTGAGGATTGATTACATTGCCAAGCAAGGTTCCAGGTTCTTGAGAAGGATATATTCCTCTATCAGCATGTGGCTGATCATTTATCTTCTTAAAGGGCTCACATACATCTACAAGAGATGGAAAGAACTCACCATTCCCAGTGTGCTAAAGTAAGAAAGAGAGTGGAAGAAGAGGGAGGGGGAGGTCTCTTCTCTTGTTTTGTACAGGAAGACTAAAGCCTGTTCTCAAAGTCTATTTGCTCTCACGGAGTCAGACACTGATAACTGGAGATTAATGTCCCTTGTTGGATTGCCCAGGGTGGCCCTGCGGTATCTTCCATTTGTAGATAAAGCCTGTGGACTAGAGGTGTATTTCTTCAATGTTATAGGCATCATGGGCAGCATGAAGAAATTTTCATCCCCTGCAAAGATCTGAGGCTCAGACTCAGACCATTTCCAGGAATCTCTGGGTCACAGCTGAGGGGTACAGAGTTGCTCCTATTCACGGAGACACTTCATGAATGTGGGTTGGGCTGAGAGTTGGCATGCTTCATGGAGCTCAGACAGCAGGAAAGCATGCAAACCTGCGGTTTGAGGTTTTTTGCTTCAGGGAGATGAGACAACTTATTCAGTTTCCTGAGGACTCCACGCCCTTTTGAGCTTGAGGCCTATAGAACTATCTACCTCTGACACCTCCTAGGCGGAGGCCGTAGGCTCCATCCTGGCTACCTGTCCCATGGCCTGTGACAGAGAACCTGAGGGGCCAGGGATGGGCTCCTTTCCCATTCTGTGTGGCTGGTTGGTCCTGGCTGCTCTGAGTGCAGGTCAGTAGCAAGCAGAGGAAGCCACTCAGTGAGTCAGTGACGGGTGAGGGAGGGCCAGAGGGGTGGATCACTGCAGCCCCATAGCCAGAGCAGTTGCCTTGCCTCTTCACCCGCCTTGCTGCAATCACCCCAGCACTGGAGTTCACCAAGATCAGTGTCCTCTGCTCTGGCCAGCCTCTTGGTATCTCCTGGGTCCCCTCCTCTGCACTCAGCCCAGTCAGTTCCTCCTGGGGGCGACCACACTGTGTACTCTCACCTTGGCCGACCTCTGTGTTTCAGAAGCCTCTGTCAGCCTGGTGGAGCAAAGGCCCCGGTGGGCCCTAGTGCAGACTGGACAGACAGAGACTGTCCGCTGCATCCTGAAGGATTCTCAATACCCCTGGATGAGCTGGTACCAGCAAGATCTCCAGCAGCAGCTGCAGTTTCTGGCCAGTCTGAGGAGTGCTGGAGACAAGGAGTCCGTATCTCTTCCTGGGGCTGATTACCTGGCCACGCGGGTCAGTGAGACAGAGCTGCTGCTGCAGGTGGCCAACGTGACTCAGGGCAGAACCCTCTTCTGCACCTGCAGTAAAGACACAGTGAGGAACCCTGCTGGGGCATTTGAATAAAAACCACAGGCACAGGCTCTCCTGGTTCCCACCCTCCTCCTCTGCCCCAACAGCCCTCTGGAGCCTGCTTCCTGCCCAGACAGATCTTCCTTTCCTACCTTAACCCCAACTAGACGCTCTCCCTGCTGAGTTCCCTTTAGCTGTTTTCTGTCTGACTAGCACAGCAGTTCAGCCCCGGTTCTGGTTCTGGAGGTCTGGAGTGCGTGCCTTGTCTCTGCTGTGTATGAGCCTTGGGGAGGTCTCCCTTCCTCTCAAACCTAGGTGCCCGTAACATGCGGACGGCACATCTACCCATCTCACAAGTCTTGGCAAGGACTGAACTAGGTAACTTAGGCGAAGCTTTTATTATGTTGCAGCGGGGCACAGAAAACACTCGGCCTCAGTTTTTCTTTCCAAAGTTTGCATATATAAAAATCCTGCTACAGTTGGGTCCCAATCTCAATCCGCACAGAGAAGCTGAGAAGAAACCTGGAGAAAGGCTGGGAGCTCAGGAAAGGGGAGGGCTGAGTTGGTGAGTGTGTAGCCATCTCCATCCACCCCTGAAGTAAATAGCTATTTTTCTCATGACACCACCGTTCTCATTACCACACCCATATCTGCTCATTACGCCCTAATTTCAAGGTGATCTTTAAAAATGTAAGTTCCCCCCAAAAAGCAGAGTCTGGAATCTGATAGACGGCTCAGAAAATATTCAGCTAAAAGCCCAAAGACCAGAACTGATTTTGCAGCTGAAGTTCCACCATTGAGAGGCAAAAAAAGGGACATTTTGATCCCAGGCAAACAGTTGGGAACCAACTAGGAAGTTTTGAATGACAGCAAGAGAAGGTGGAAGGAGAGAGGGAGGGAGGGACAGAGGAGAGAGGGGAGAAGGAACTGATCATACCACAGCTGATCCACTGCTTCTACCTCAGAACCTCTTCCGTTCTCTCCATAGGTGGAGACTGATTTAGCAGACAGCGGAAATGGAAGGGAAGCGAGTGGCTGCGGCAGCCTGGGAAAGGCGCCTGCTCTGTCTCTCAGGCGGTGGGTAGTGTGGGATTCCGGTAGAGATCCTGGCGGGGAGATTTCCTTAGTCCTTGTGGTGAGTGGGGAGTCTTGCCAGCAGGGGGCACCATTGGCCCACAATTCTCGCTCCTTACTCTGTTAATTGGGATTTGTAGCTACTGAACCAGGTTCTTAGTTTACCTTTTCCCCCCTTTCCAAGGCCTCTGACCTGTCACCTCATCTCATCTCTCCCTTCCCATAGGAAGATCTCCAGAACTGAGGCTCATCTGGCTGTGACACTGGCTGGGCTCACCCCAGGGCTGGGTCATCATTGCCTGTGTGCACGCCTCCGTGTCCTGGATTTTTCTTAAAACACCCATGAGTTGTGGAGAAACGTAGCCTTCCACATGACCCTTCTTAAGCTGTTCTTCTGGAATGTTCTTTGTACTGTCCAAGCTCAAGAATTCCTTACCCCCAGTGAGATGGGCCTAGGCAATAAATCAGAGGGAGCAGAAACTTGGGCCTTGACAAAGGCCTCCCTCCATATCAAACAGAACAAGTTCTTCCAGACATGTGGTATTGATTGCACAATGGTCTTGTTAGCTGTGACCTGATGTCATTTTCTCTGCCTTCCTGTAGCCTTGTGAGGCTTTGCATCCCCTCCCCTGTGATGCCTACACTCACCCTCTCCCTTTCTCTCATATACATATTTAGACACACGGCACATACTTACCTAGCAGGAAGTGAAAATAAAAAAGGACCACAAAGATATTCTCCTCAGTAGCTACATGTTTTCCTTACCCTTTGACTTCTCTTGGCTTCAGACCCACGTGCCTCATAACCAGCTCTCAAAACTTATGGTACGGAGAGACCAGTTGGAGATTTGACGACAGCACGGAAATATTAGTCAGCTGTTATGGCTTGTGTCTGGGTGTTTTCCTCGGAGTCTCACATATGCATGGGTGGCGCCTTCTGCATATGGCTGGATCCAGGGTGTGTGACTGTGGATTAAGGGTGTCATAACTCAATTAATCTATGGATTGGCTTAGCCTGGCTGTGGGTGTGGATAATGCTTGCTGCCTCACTGCCTTCTGCTTGCTCTGCCAAAGTCTACTTCCCTTCTGCCTCCCCTCTGCCGTGCCTTTCTGTCTGCCATGCCGCTTTGTCCTGGAGCCAGCAGACTACAAACTGAAACCTCTGCCGTGAGCTAAAACCTTTCCTCTTTTAACTTTTGTGGGTTGGGTATTTTGTCCCAGCAGGGAAAAAGAAACTAAGACTGTAGTTGTTTTAATAGGTGCAGAGCAATATCTGATTATGGTTTTGATTTGCATTTTCTTGATTACTGACGTGGAGCACTGGTTTATACGTAGCTGTGCTGGATATACTGGTACCAGTAACACATGACTGCTGTAAAGGAAAACTCTGAAGGATACACTGATGTTAAAAGAGCAGAATTCTTCTCAAGGGCCAGAAGTCCAGTCATCTTATCTGGTTGTTTTCTTTTCTGAGATTAAGATTTCTATACATTTCTTTTTTTCTTTTTCTTTCTTTTTGTGGTACTGGGGTTTGAACTCAGGACATAGAGCTTGTCAGGGGCAGGTGCTTAAGCCACTGAGCTATCTCCCCGGCCCTCTATACATTTCTTGAGAGTGGCTAGTGTTCTGTTTAACTAAACACTTAGGAGCAAATTGGGAGAGATAGGAATATCCTCTTTTGGGAATACGTATGTAATGTGGTAGAATTTTTTTAGGCTTAACTCAGAACAGGAGAATAATAGTGTCTTAACAAGAATTATTGCTAAAATATTTTTCTTCAGATTGATAATCAGATGAATAATTTGGGCTGCTCTGAACTTCTTCCTGATGTTTATGTAGGAGATTTGTAAACAAGGTGGAAAATGGAGCCAAATGGAGCATGGTGGTGACGGAACAACAAGACTTCTTCATAGCCCAGCAGACCTGGTGTCAAACTCAACCTGAGCCCACTGTGCCTTTGGTACCCCACTTTCCAGGGGGCGATAGGTGAGTCCCTTTCATCACGCAAGAGTAGACTTTTGTTTTCACTGAAGATGATGAATTCTGGTGTTAGTTACTTTTCTCTCATTGCTGGGACAAAATACCTGACACCTAAAATTGAGGAAAGGAAGGTTTCTTTAGCTTACACTTTGTGGAGGTTTCAGTCCATACTCAGTTGGCTCCGAGGTAAGGTGGCACATGGCCAAGGGGTGACCATTCATGGCATGGTGGGGAAAGACAGCAAAAACAAAAGCCGGAAAAAGGGCAAGCCTCTTTTCTCCTTTATATTATGAAAAGGCTACCCTCTCCCCTCCCCAGCATGTGGTGTAGCACTCACAGCATCTGCCCTCCTCTGGCACAGACTCAGGATGCTTACAAGTGAGGGCTCTGGCCTCTAGCTGGGTCAATTAGATGAACTTCTAAGCTTCTCAAGTTGACTCAGTGAATCAACCATTAAAGCATCCTGGGTAAACAGCTGCTCTAGGGCATGTCCTCTACATCTGAGGATGTAGAACTGCTCTTACTTAGGTAAGTATAGAAATACAGAGATGAGACAAAAGCCTAGTGTCCTAGGGAGCAGGGAGCAATAAACAGAGCTGGAGGAGAACTGGTATCTCACTTGTAAATTCCAGAAAGCTGAGATTCAAGGCTTCAGATAGCGGCTTCTCCTGCTGGCACTCTGTCTGTTGTTTCCTCCCTTGCTTGGGAGGCTAATGGCTAGCACTGTGTAAACTTAGAGTTAGGTAAATGCTCAAGTCAACAGAGAGAACAGTTTGTGTTCACGAAAGTGGTCATGTACATTCCTTAGCCTGCTTTTAGCCCTCAATAAATGTGAAAAGTTTCGGTGGCTCTGGGCTCACTCTGAGAGAGACTAATCTCAGTGAGACCTCTGAAGCTATACATTCAACAGGTTTTCTCAGCATTTCTTTGGGCACCAACCCATAACATCCAACGGTTAAGTTTCTAAACTTCTCCAGTTGACATAATGAATCAACCATCACAAATGAATTTTGATTTCCTTTTTGCTTTCTTTTTTAAATTTGATGCAAAGTCTTGCTGCACAGTTCAGACCAGAGCCATATCCTTTTAGCCTCCTTTAACCCTATGTACTAAACTTTATGTTTTTAAAACTATTCATTTATTTGGCACAGGGTCACACTATACAGCTCCAACTTGTAGTGATCCTCCTGTCTCAGCCCCACCAGCACTGGGATTACAAGTGTGAGCCAACACACCCTGTTTCAGGGTTGGCATGGTGTGCCTGGGATTTGGGGGTTGGCACGACATGGGTTACCAGGGATCAAACCCAGGGCCTTTTGTTTTTCAGGCCAGCACTTAGACCACTGAGCTGTCTCCCCAGCCCATGAATTTTTTTTAAAAAAATTGACATTTATTTATTTGGTACAGGGTCTTGCTACAGAGCTCTGACTCATAGTGATCCTCTTGTCTCAGCCTCCCCAGTGCCAGGATTACAGGTATGCATCACCATGCCTAATTTGCATTTTTTCTTTGCCATTGTCACTGTCCTAGTACCACCAAGCTCCAATTACCTGAATGCCCGTGTATTCAACTAAATAGGAATGCATCCTCCAACCAAGGAATCATCTCCTACTGCTCCTGGCGAGATCCGTGGGTGTCATTCAGGTCTATAGGGTTCAGGGACCTCCCCATGTATTTTGCCTCATATAATCTGGTGATCTTACGCAACATAAGTATGACCTGGTGAAATCTTTGCAGCAAGCTAAAGCTGAAAACATCTGTAGAGGTGGAGGTGCTTGTCTGCAAAATGAGTTTGAAGTCGCTTATTTTTCCAGTAGTAACTAAAAAATTATTAGGTACAATTTGTGAAGATGATACTATCATGGTTGTACTTAATATTTCATATGCAGAGTCTTGTGTCAATGTACTCTAACCTAGACTCACCTGGTTTGGAGGTTTTACAGCCCTTGAGAGAACAAGTTTTCTTGCTTGAATTTGGGATTTCTGAATTGACTTCCAGAATGAGGAATTTTTTTTTCCTCCAGTTGGGCCACAGACTGAACTATCTAAATCCTGTTTTTCTTCTTTTTAAATCTTCACTCAACTAGCCAAATAAACTCTCCATATAAAACTATCAGTGAAAAGTCTTTGGTGGTAACTGAATTTGCAGAGGGAATAAGGAGAGAAGAAAAGAAGGAGGAAGGAGGAGGCTCCTGGAGGAATTTGCATAATATAAAAACAAAACACATATTAGGAAAATGGGTCCTAAAACACCTAATCATTGACTATGTCTTAAGGCCCCAGTTTACTTTTATATTAACCTATAGTGGATTAAGTAGACACCCAGAATCCTGCAAAATGAATGTCTAGAGTTCCCCTCTAACTGGAGTTGTGTGGACAAGGAGACGCTAAGTGCCATACCTACCTTCAGTCCCATCTGAACCACTTTCCCATCTACCCTTCTACTTAGCCCACTCCTTGTCAGACTTCTTGTTCCTAGTGGATACGTGTAACATCTCAAAAGCACGTGTCTTCAAGTAGTGGGGGATTTAGTACCCCACATGTCTATGGGGTTTTCTGTTTCTCAGGGAATCAGTTCTCAATTTGTTAGAGAGAACATAACACCCATTTCATAAACTCCAACTGCCCTGGGAGTTTTGGGCTTTTGGTCTTCATTTACAGAGAGGGGAGGACTGTCGTGTCTGAAATATTGATCAGTCATCGGCGTTGTCCGACAGAATGAGAAATCACACAAGACGCAAGCCAAGGAGTTCCTTCGTTTAATTCCGAGGCTGGAGGTGGGTACAGACTGTATCACATAGTCCAGAATTCCTGCCATGGGAGCTCAGTTGTTCTTGATCGTTTCTTCAATCCAGGGCAAGTAGTGAAAGATACTACTATAGATGCCAACGTCAGCCCTCAGAATGCACCCATCTGCGTAACTCAGGATCCCGTGAAGCACCCCATTGCAGACTGCTGGGGCAGCAGAGACTTCCTGCCAGAAGAAAAGAAAACTGATTATCTTTTGCAGAAGGGACACAAGAAAGAAAATGGGAAAATTAAGGCATTGAAAATATGTCACCTTGCAAGGCCGCCTCATTCCTGGCACGATGCCCACGCAGATCATATTATTTCTGATTTTGTAGGCTTGATAGGTTTTCTGACATTCCGTTGGTGAGATTACGGAGACTTCTACGTTCTGCACAACATCAGGGTCCTTGGCTACAGGAAGAGAAAAATAGCACATCCTTAAAGGTTCACTTACATGCTGCATCAATTTATTTTACTGTCTTTTCTCACACATTTGTATGTTCTTTTACTATCAGAAAGGAAAGAACACAGAAAACAGAACTGTGGCAGTTAGGACAACACAGGAAATTATTGGATTAACAGTTTCTCATTATGCAAGTGATTAAATTCTTAGAATTTATGTATAAATATGAGACATTCTTATAAAATTACTTGAATTATTTTGGAAATTTAAACATCCACAGAGTATTCTTTCAGAAGGTAGTTTTAGAGCACCAAAAAATTTAGAGCTATCTAGCCTAGTTTATCATTTGTTAGATGAAAAACCAAACTAAACTGAACCGAAACAAAAGGATGTATCTGCTCAAAGAAAGTTACGCATTTTCTTTAGCTTAAACAAAAAACAGCAAGTGGCAAAACTAGTACTTCGGGCTGAGACTCCTAATTCTTCTTTGACATTGTTTCCTTTACAGCTTATAACTTTTGTCAACTAGGTATAGCTGTATAATTTTTTTTCTCCTATGAAACAAAAGGAGAAAAACTAAAGCACAATAGTCTCTGTGCACATGCCGGGTATTCTTTGCAAGTGTCATACTTTGGGAAAAGTATTTTCAAATTTTCGTTTCTCTTAATGAGTGCAGGTTTACTTCAATATCTTTGTTTGAAAATGACATTACTTCTGGAATAGAAACATTGAAATCCTTTATTTTCTATGCAGCAATAATTTTGTAGCTCAACATTTCCTTTGTGGGGGCTGGTGAGATGGCTCAGTGGTCTAAAGCACACCTACTTAGAACAAGCTTAGCAAAGCACA
>NDGM011189677.1:0-11622 GCA_002564305.1 Octomys mimax
AACTTGGGCACTGTTTTCAAATCTAACGGGCAAAGAGAAGACTCCATGGGGGATTTTGAGAAGAAGCCAAAGCCCAAGGAACAGAGGAAGTCTCTGGAGAGATATTAGGACCCACAAGAGGAGAGGGACTCTTAGGGTTTAGGGAATAGGAGAAATAGATCCTCCTAGGATAAAGGAGGACTCTGGAGAATAGTAGGCACCAGTGTACAGGCAGAATCATTGGGTGTATCAAGGTTATTAGATGATTATCAAAGGATGCAAGATTTTCTGGACAGGCAGGGAGCATAAACTTCTGGGACACCATTTGGGCAGAGAAATGTAAAGATTCCTTGGGAAGAAGAAAACAAAGGGAACAAGGCAAACCAATTTGTGGGGGTCAGGACCTGGTGGACAAGGGAATGAGTGGGATAAATTTTGTCGTCCAGGCTAGAGGAAGCCTGTGGAGGAGAGAGGACAGCAATAGAAAGGGGACATTTCTAGGAAAATCTTTGGACCTTGTTGACAGTGAAGGCTTCTGAAGTAAGTGGTAGGTCCCCAAACACTTGAAAACGGGAGTTACCACAAGGGCAGAGAGAAAATGAGAACAGGCCTATCTCTCATATGTTGTTTGTGCTGGAATTGAGAGATCACTCTCAGTGGCTTTCTTCCTTCAGAAGCCGGTCTGATACAGTGCATGAGCCATGACCATTGGACCTGGACCAGACAGACCAAATTAACTCTGAGATTAGAGTCATCTGCAAGGTACGGCATCCCCAAATAGCAGGGACTCTGGTGGTGTGAGTTTGGATTGGCATTTCTCGGTGTCAAAAATCCTTCCACCTTCTACTTGTTGCTCTTCCTCATTACTGTGTCACTAACGATGGTTGTAGGAGCCCCAATATTTATTGAAAATTCCAGACTATCAGGAAGAGGAAGAGAAAGATTCCTGCCCTAGTATTGGAACTCCCCAAAAGTTGCTCACATTACTTTCCTACATGCCCACTGACCAGAATCCAATCTCGTGATCACAGCGAGCCAGAAGGTAAGCTGAACAATGTAGTCTTTATTCCAGGCAGCCACACGTTCATTTAAAATTTAGGGATTTTTCTAATGAAGGGAGAACTAAAAACACAAGGAATAACAAGCAACAAATGTTCCCTACCACTCAGTTTGAGTAGGCTGACCAAGAACCCAGAAAGCCTTGAAACCAGTTTGCATGGTGCCTTAGTTACTTATTACTGCACAACTGTGTCTGAAACTTACTGTCTTCAAACAAAAAATTGTATTTGACTTATGCAGTTTCTGAGTGCTCAGGATCTACAAGCAGCTTAGGAGCATGGTCCTGGGTCTCTAATAAAATTTTAATGAAGTTGTCAGCTGAAATGAAACTTATTATAAACCCCAACTTGGGACAGAGAATCTACATCCTGACTTATATGGCTACTGCCTAGAGGCCTTTGTTTCTCACTGACTGTTGCCTGGAGGTTTCAGATCCTTTTCACAGTGGCCTCTCCATTGGGCTGTTCACAACATAGCAGCTTTCTTCCTCCCAAGAAAGATTCAGGGGGAAAAAAGGGAGAGAGGAGCAAAAGAAGCAGAGAACACATCCTCATCCAAGGTGTAAGCCACGGTCTTGTAAGTCATTCTCAGATGGGGCAAAGATCACTTCTGCCTTGTTCTTCTGGTCACATGACCAACTCTGTGGGAGGGGCTGAGCAGGCTGTGGATACTGTAAGTAGGTGAATGAGTGGCAAGGGTCAGGAGACAGGCCTTCAATAAAGAGTTCCTTGACGACGATGGAATAAAGAGTTTCCAGCGACGATGCAGAGACTTAGGAAAGCTGGCAGCTCTGGGAAGCAGCAAGTCACAGGCTAGGGAGTATGTCTTAGTAGCTGTTTGGGCTACTTGAACAAAATGACATTCACTGTCCCACATATAAAGAACAGAAATTTACTTTTAATGGTTCTGGAGGTTTAGAAGTCTAAGATCAAGCTGTTGGTACCTTTGGTGTCTGAAGAGAACCAGTTCCTCACAGATGGTGATTTCCTGCTGTGTCCTCAATGTGATGGAAGGGAGAAACAAGCTCAGACCTCTTCTCCAAGGGCACGAAGGGGCTTAGTCACCTCCCAGAGACCCCACCTCTCGATGCCATCGCATAGGTAAGGTTTCAACATACAAATTTTGGGAGGACACGGAAGTTCAGATCATAGCAGATTTCTGAGGCTCATGGTTCCAGAGGTTTCCATCATGGTTAGCTGGCAGAAATGGAAGGGCAGTGCAGAGGGAAGTGGCTTACCTCATGGCAGAACAAAAGCAGGTTGAAAGGGAAAGGGTCACAGAAGAAGGGACTGGGGACAAAATTAAGTCCCAAAGCTCATGCTCCCATGCCCCACTACCTTCAACTAGGTCCCCTCTCTTAATTCTCCATCACTTCCCAATAATGCCATCAAATTATAATTTCATCAATGGCTTAATGCACTCATGAAGTTAAAACCCAATGATTCAGTTGTCTCTGGAAACCCCCACTACATACCAAGAAATATGCTTTAGTAATTTCTAAGTGTTTTCCATTTCAGTGAAGGTGATGATCAAGATTAACCATCACAACTCTTAAGGAACAACCCTTTCTATGAATTTAAGGAAGGAGCTAACTTTACTAGCATGTAATAATCATCCCTGCTCCCTACGGTTCAGTCTATCCAAGTCCATCCAAATGCAAGGCCAACACTGATGAGAGGATCAGTGTTCTAACTGTGGACCCAGGGTACCACCAGAGAAATAAACACACAGTATGTTTTACCAACTTCTCATAGACCCTGCTTGCCTTTAGAAATGACTGATGTGCACACTCTCATTCCAGCAGTAACCGATCCTGTCTGGCCTGTCACTTGAGAGTGAGGGACTCAATACTATGTGGATGGGCTGAGTCATTACACAGGCAATTAAACACCCAACTCCATAGCCAGACGCCAACACATAGGCCTTTATGCTTGGATAGTTTAGCTCTTTTCACAGGAGAAAAGATCTTTGGTCTTATTTTCTTTCAAGCCTAAGGGTTACTTGGGAGGCCAGCTTCAGTGACGAGTATGCAGAAGCTAATTTGTACAGTCACTCCTCACACTGGGGGGGGGACAGTGGCACACAGAGCACTTTGCAGGAGACAGCCTGCCATTGAATTGGATCTTAATATTTTAGTCCATGAGCCAGCAGTTGCACTAGAGCTTGGCTTTAAAAAAAAAAAAAAAGGCAGGAAAAACCCACACACATTCTTTCAATTTCTAAAGGGAAATTTGATTCGAACTGTAGAACAAAGGATGAAGAAATAGAAGTAAAAGAAAATCAAAGAAAAAGTGATTTGGATTCAAGGGGATCAGATGTTTCATTTATTGCAGGTTGGAGACCTTCAATCAGTCAAAAGAAAGGAACATTTGTATTAAAATACCTATGAGGCAGAGAGAAGGCCTTGATCGGGTGCTGGAGAGTTAAGTTACAGCAATCTTGCTGAGAGATATGAACCCACCTCCAAGGCTATCTGTTCCCAATATTGAAGGCTTTCTGTGTTACAAACCTGAGATGAAAGGTAGCTGCTTTGACGTCTGGGTCTGGAAGCCAGACACTGAAATCAGCCGTGTTCTTCATGCATGTTGTACAGGGAAGGGAAGCCCAAGATAGGGCAAAAACACAGCTGCTCCATTAAAATCAAAAGATGTTAATGTGAAACTAAGGGTTCAAGTCACCCATGCACACAGAATGTGGGCATAAATTATGAAAACCTCTTCTTCCAGGTAGAGTAGGGGTAAGGGAAAAGGCACTGTGTTAGGAGTCAGGGATGCAGGGCATGGCCCCTCCCCTGCCTTGGTCTGGTTCAAAGGGCTAGACACATAGGCGGTACTAATGGATACAAGTCAAATAAATGCATGAATGAAATAAATGCTGAAAGCTTGGATAGATCCTTCTCTTTGGCCCTCAATTCTGTGAAATTAAGAGGTTGGACGGGATGAAATTTCCTCACATTGGATGATGGTTGGGTACTATATGGGTAGATTTGAGTGACATACAAGAATATGGGCTTAAATAATATTAACTCAAAGAGACATGTGAGGAGAGGAGTACCAGGGATCTGACCTAAGGTGATTGTATGATCTGAGACAGCTCTTTGGGTTTCCCTGTGCCATGGTATAGACCTGTAAGAAAGATACAAACAACACTATGGATTTGCTCTTCAACTGCTAACAACTCCGATATAGTAAACACTATACCAGATGGAAGAATTGAAGCTGAGTCAATGTGACTGTCATCCGTGGGGAAAGTAATGAGACCATGAACTTTAGCTCTGCAGGACAGTGGCTACTGTGAGCTAGGAACATGAGGAAAGTTGGTAAAAGGCTGTGCTTCTGCAAGGGAGAGAGGCCTCCCAGGTTGGATGGGATACTCCCAACCAACAAAGGCAGAAAGAAAAGGACTTTCGGAGGCATGGGTCTTTTATATCCTTGAAAGCCATACCTATCCACCCATGAATTGTATAACTGGTATACCACATAACAACATCTCTGCTTTGCATGCTAATTTCTTCCCTAAATATAAAACCAGACTCATTGATTTTTTTCTCTGAACTCTGCCTGCCTCTGTCTTCCTGGGGACACCGTCTCTCAGAGCCTGGGGCAGGCATTTGAACACTAACTCCATCTGGTTTTCATTTTATACATGGGCCCAGAGAAGGGTCCTCACAGCAGATTCTTTTTGCTGCCCTTCATCCACACAGCCAAGCCTTTGACTCATTTGTGAACTTGTGCCATTGTTTCTGCTCTGTTCCTCTTGTCTCTTGTATCTCTTCCAAATCAATCCATTGCTGTTTGCAAAATACAGATCTGACCATTTCATTCTCAGGATTTAAGGCTCTGATGGCTCTCACTGACCTCAGAACAAAGTTCAAGTTGTAGCAGGGCATTCACAGCCTTCTACCCTGTGGACCCCACCTACATTTCCTGTCTCACCAGCCTTTACCAATGTGCCCCCAAGACACATGTGTGTAGCGGCTCTCCACTTCTGCTCCCCACCGTGCCTGGTGTCTTCCCACCTCTCGAGCTGACACATGTTCCTCTGCTTTCTTTGCATGACTTTCTGCTATGTCCAGCTGTGGAACTAGAATCAGGCCCAAGAGTTTACTCCTCTGGAAACTTCCTCTGGCTATGGCCCCTTCTGTCTCCATCTGGACCCCTATAGCAAGCTGAAGATAGAAGCAGAGAGTGAAGACCACCTAAGGCGATGGGTCCTTGAAAGTTCCGGAGGAAAAAGCCTTTCTCAAAATCATTTTTGCAAAGGCCTTTACCTGGTAAAAACACTTTTACCCAGCATAGAGAACCTCTGCAGGGAAAAGGGGGAGAGAACGAGAGAGCAAGCTGAGTGAAAGTGTGAGTGCAAGCGAGAGACAGAGAGAGAGAGAGTGAGATAGTGAGAGTGAGAGCGAGAGAGATGGAGAGAGAGAGAGGGAGAGTGAGAGAGCGAGAGCAAGTGAGCGAGATTTCTCATATTGGAAAAAGGCCCAGGGCAGAAGAAAATGAAAAGCCATCAGTTGGTGGGAGGTGCTGAGGAGGTGCAGCAGGACACCCGGATCAAATGGAAGGTAGGGATATTTCTGGGAGGCATGTGGGCCCCAGCCCTCGCCGGCTCACACTTACCTCCAAGAGGCAGGGAAGCTGCTTCTGCAAAGGCCTCAGACAGCTGCTGTGCATCAGGCTGTGCTCATGGCCAGCAAGACCAGGCTGGATGGCTAGGCTGCCACTGGGCTCAGTGTCAGTCACGTGGGAAGCCTGTGCCACCCCCAGCGTGGGCATTTCCCTTTCTGCCATGGACATCCATACTTTTTCATGTAAAGTAAACTTTCAAATTCAAATACTAGCTTGGGCAGGCGACAAGGTAAGATGAACAGACTGTGGATTGTGGCCGCATCCATGAATTTTCTAAAGAGATGGGATATTGGGACTTTCAAAGAAAAAAATCTTCTGTTATTAAATGTTTACTTACTTCTTAAAAGCACAGTACAGTGCAAAAGATACCCTGACTAGTGGTCTGATCGCTAATGTGCAGTTTCAGATTAAGGTCATTCATTTGGGGCAAATAAATGTGCCCCTTAAATTTGTATAAGTTCATCTTTTTGTCTGCTAATTGAGAGCCTGTCATTTAGCTGGATATTTCTTACTGTGGGGGCCAGAAGATGGAGGCCCAGAGAGAACAAGCTTGTTAGGGTCACAGAACAAGTTAGAACTCCCGTCGGCACTTCTCAGCACATTTATAGATCATGCACACATGCATGGGTGTCTGTGTTTGTGTTTTCTGGGTCCTTAAGAAAAAGCCCACCAGGTTACCAGATGTGCTGAGCTCCAGGGAGCCCAAGGAAGTGGTTTGCCAGCGATGAGAAGCAGGCCCCGGCTGGGCTGCAATCTGGTCTTTCCATCAGCCTTTCTCTTCCGCCCACAGGAGATAAGAGGCGACCAGGGAACTGACTCACAGTCACGTGCCACCTGAATGATGTCCTTTGCTTTCTTTTATCTGTGTGCTTTGGCAAGCCTCCTCTACCCTCTTAGATACATGCAAAGCCTTTGGACTCTTGAGGCCCTGAGCAAGAGAGTGGCCTCTCCTTCTGGTGAATCCTGATGCTTCGCTGCCTCCTTGCATTTCTCAGGGTTCCCTCTTTTCCTGAGGCCTCTGTTGAGAGAAGGTTCTGGAAATCTGCATTTCTACTCTCTGGAGAAGCTGTTGAAGGAGAGCAATGCTTCAGTGCAGCACAGGAGGCCCTAGTGGTGGGATTACAGGCTGTCTCTCTGGAAACCTCCTGGTAAATGTCCGAGGACTCCTCTTAAGGGATCCCTTATCCAGGTTCTGCTAAGGTTCTATCCAGGTTCTCTCTTTTTTAAACCTTAAAATGTATGTAGATGTGGGGTGGGGGAGAAGGAGAGGAGAAGGAAAAGGAAAAGGAGAGGGTGCGCAGGCAGAGGTACTGGAATAGAATTTAATAAATATTTTTGGTTCCAGTGATGCTGCAAGCCCTCTCCAGGCCAGGCACAGGAGGGTGCACTGGCTGGCTTGGGCCCTTGCAACTCTACAGTTCTGACAACCTTTGTTTGGTTACTTCCTTATTTTCTCAGGTAACTTCAAAGTCAGATTCTTCAAAATATGATCTGCAGTCAGATTCTTCAAAATATGATCTGCATTTAATGCTGCCCTGGACCTCTTAGAAGAAAGGCCATTAGAGGAAAATGTGGGATGTAAAATCTTCAGGGTCCAAGAAATTCTCTTGACTCTTCTGAGTCTTAGTTCCTCATGTGCAAAATGTCTCAGAAGTTTCTGTGGGTACAATAAGATCATGCAATGCTCTATGAAATGTGGAAGGACAGCCCTGAGATATTTATCAATATGTGGAGACAAATGGTCAATACGTGGTCAAAGTATTAAGTCACATTGACTCACAGAGCAAGTTCCCCTATTGAAATAAAAAGAAAGTCCTAAGTTGGTACTAATATGGCTTAAATGCTGTCTGGCATCTGCCAGCATAACCTTTCAATTAAACAAAGGGCAAGGCCATGGGTACCTCACAGACTGCAAGCTTCAACTGGGATAGCAGAAGGATGCTCAGGGGATTGACTGTGTCCCCAGGTCAGTCCTGGAACAGAACACAGGCCACAGAAGAGGCCCATTCATGCTATGAAGAAAGAGACATGCGTCCTCCAGACAAAACAGACTCAGGAAGGAGGGCCAGGCATGAGGAGTGCCGATGGCTCTAGGATCAAAGGCTCTTAGCTTGGGTTCTGCCACAGACCATTCCAGTGAGGCCTGTGAACTCTTTTTCAGAATAATATGGTATTTTAAATGTGATGTGAAAATGCTTGCATTGTTCCTGTAGATTTATAAAAATTATGATAAAGTATACATGACTGTCTATGGATTTATCTGCTCCATGTAGAATATTTATTGAGTCATACAATACTCATCCTTTTGTGTCTAGCTTACACAGTGTAAAGTCTTCAAAGTTTACTATAAAATGATGTTTTCAGGGCTGGCAAGATAGCTCAGCAGACTAAGTGCCTGCTTTGGTAAGCTCAGGGACCAGGGTTCCATCCCCCTACCCCCCGCATGCCTCATCCCCAGGCTTGCTGAACCATCAACCCTGAGTCCGGGTGTGGTGGCGCACACCTGTAATCCCAGTGCTGGGGAGGCTGAAAACAGGAGTCTGAGCTGCATAGTGAGACCCTGTACCAAATATATAAATTAAAAAAAAGTTTTCACATGCATAAAATAAAAAACAAAATTATAAGGAAAACAAATTACATAAAATAAGTCATCTAAATGAAATTTCAAATTGATATATTACTATATATGTGCTCTTTTAATTTTTTATTTTTAAAGAAAGTACAAAATAAATTAAAACAGAAAAATTACAAGTGATACAGAATTTCACTAAACACAATGAGTTTCACAGTGTTTGCTGTATTGTATAGTTGGTTTTCAAATCAGTTGTTCAGATTATGAGATATATGCATAAAAAATTGGAAGAAGAAAGAAAAAGTTATGGGATTAAGAAGACAGAAAATGAAAAAAGAAGACAAAACAAATTAAGCATTAACTACCCCTTTCTACAGACCAGCAGAAATCCACAGTACAATTATCCAAGCCATCCTGCTTCCATACATAGATGTACCTCTTTCCCCCACTCCTTCCCCTATCCTCCTCATCTCAGTAATTCCTTCTGAACACGTTCATTCCCTTTTCACAGTATGTGCTCTCATTAAAGGTAAGACATAGAAGTGAATCTAATAATTGCTATAATCTCCAGATAGGCATGAGTCTATTTCAAGATGTCATATAACAATTATAATTTTTAACCATTGCATTTTTGTTGTTGTTTTGTATTTTAGGGAAGGGTCTACATGGTTTTCAGGGTCTCACTACTAGATCAGACTCATAGTGATCTACCTGTTTACAGCCTCCCAAGAGCTGGGATTACAGGCTTGCACCACAATACCCAGGCTCAATCACCATCTCAGCGCACTCCAGGGGGAGGGGGCCAGCATGGCAGGCCCGGGGATCGAACCCCCAGCTCCTGTACCTGCTTGCAGGTGCTTTAATCCACTGAGCTATTTGACCAGCCTTAATGATTATAATTTTATACAAAAAATTTCAGTGATTTCTATAGACAACGAAGTCATACTTGCTGTTGATAAAATTGTGCCATGTTGCCTGTACTCAAATTGAAGGCAATGCTAGCCTTCAGTTAGAAGTTAGCAAAAACAACAATGCATACCATTTCCCTTCCAATTCAGGGACTACTTGGGATCCTTGGAGAGCAATATGCTCCAAGAACCCATGTTAGGAACCTGTATTCCTGAGATGAGGTTTCTATTCTCTACCAGTTCTTCATTCTTGGTACAGAGGCAAGGCAAAGGCTTAACTCTCCCAGCATCCACCTGTCCCAGAAACAGGCTCATCAGCATGGACAGTAGGCTGCTTTGGGGATAGACAACAACCTTATTAAGCCCCCATTCCAGGCATTGTGTTTGGGCTGCAATCTGTGAGAGGAAGTGATTAAAACAGGAGACAGGCTTGACAGGGTACTCCAAGTGACTCCGGTTATTCAACCTGGCATCATCGTTTATTCATATTTGTTGTGCAGCAGAGTGCAGACTTGTGGGTGGCTGGAAATAGAGGCGACCCTGACCATGTGTAGACAGTGGTGTTTGCACCATCAGAGGTGACACACTGCCCTGCTCATAGTAGCTGCTTAATTTTTCTCATTTATAAACAGGTTTTGGATGGCCAACCTTTAATTAAGATGCAGTTTGCTTTTCAAAAGCAATGTGTTTTAATAAATACCATCTGGCTTGGGTGGGAGTGCTACAGGAAAAGCAACTGCATCTGAGAAACCGTGAGATTTGCAGCAGGCTAAGCAAGCAGGCCTTCAGGAAGGAAGTCATTCCCATGTGCTCCCGAGACAAGGAGGTGCCTGGCAGGTTCTGGTCCCCAACTTCAAAGCCAAGCCACAGTGCCAGTGCCTGGCTTCTGCCTCCTTGTGTGGAGGGGTGACATGAGAGGGTCATGTCACCCAGGTGAGGCCGGGCATTGGCCTAGATGATGCTGCCCCCCCAATGGCCCAAGATCTAGAAGTAAGGTTAGAGCGCTCTGATTGCAGTGGAGATCACCAACTGGAAACCTGGGGTTCTTAGAACAGGCAATGTCACTATAGACTGAAGTAGCTTGACATTTAAAACATCATAGGGGCCGGCAAGGTAGCTCAGCAGACTTAAGTGCCTGCTTAGGCAAGATTAGGCAAGTGCAAGGACCATAGTTTGATCCTCTGCACCACATGCTGTGCCGCCCAGCCCCCAGGGTGGGCTAAGCTGGTCAAGGTCTGGGGTTGGTGGCACATGCCTGTAATCTCAGTGCTGGAGAGGCTGAAAGCAGGAAGATCACCATGAGTCCAAGCTGCATAGTGAGACCCTGCAACAACCAAATAGATTAAAAAATTAAATAAATAAAACATCATATTTTTTCTCTGAGACTCTTCACATTCCCATCCCCATCCTGCTCTGGTAGGATTGCCAGATAAAATACAATTCACCTAATTACATTAGAATTTCATTTAAACAGTGAATAATTTATTTATTTATTTATTTACTTATTTTTCATTTTATGTATTTAGTACAGGGTCTCACTATGCAGCTCAGACTAGTAGTGATCCTCTTGTTTTCAGGCTCCCCAGCTCTGCAATTACAGGGGTGCACCCATAAGCCTGGATTTTGTCGGGGGCCAGGCCAGCAGGGCATGTGGGACCTGGGATTGAACCTTGGTAGCTACACTTGCCAAAGCAGGTGCTTAGTCTGCTGAGCTATCTCACCTGCCGAACAGTGAATAATTTCTTAATATATGTCCCATGCAATTTTCTAAAGTTAGGAAAACACATTATTTGTTACTTGTCTGAAGTTTAAATTTAAAGGTATGTTGTATATTTATTTGCTGAGTTTGGCAACTGTCCTGACATTCAAGCTAGATTCTGGAACCTTTCCTCTCCATCTTGCTAAGAAGCTGTGGGCCAGGCTGGGGCGTGTTGGAGTCAATGAAGAACATGGCCTTTGGAGTTCTGGTGAACTTCAAAGTGGAAAACTGAAGGCTGCTATCAACTCAGGGCTGCCACTTTCTGTCAGGTTGACCTTGGGACAGTTACTTGACCTTCCAGAGAATGTCCTTTGCAGAGTGCGCAGACTGAAAATCACAACTGACCTTCAACCATAGCCAATATATTAGCTATGTGAAAGTTAAACATTTCCCAGGCTGATTGGGAAGTAGTCTCCCATTCCAGACCACCACCCTGGGGTCTCCCCTAACTCCCCTATCTGACCCCCCACCTTGCCTCACCCATAAATGAATGCTTGGCACAGTCAAGGGCGTCCTGGTCCCAGTGCTTCTCTCAGAGTCCTGTTTGATTGACTTGTATCTGTGGTTTATCGACCAATAAATATTTCGACTATAACTCCTGTTAGGAATATGCATTGCCAAAGGGCATAAGTGAAATGCTGTGGAAAACTGTGATACAGGACCTAGCCCACAGATCTCTCTCTCTCTCTCTCTCTCTCTCTCTCTCTCTCTCTCTCT